>SJXQ01009272.1:78464-287913 GCA_006408695.1 Aepyceros melampus | reverse complement strand
GTACTGCGTTGAGCTCCCTGTGACATACAGCAACTTCCCATTAGCGATCTATTTTACATATATAATGTGTATGTTTCAATGCTACCCTCTCAACTGGTCACCCCCCGCCCCCGCCACATGCAGAATATTTAAAAGAAACAGAACAACTTAAAGAAATTAGTGGCTTCCTGATAAATCAGATTTAAATCGTTTCAGTTAATGGAGCCCCAGAAATACCCAGGGACCTCGTGGAGAGTTTATTTAGCTTACCCACAATGGGCCGCTCCTGAGGAATGGTCATGGGTGAGGATGTGTGTCATTTCCCTCTTGGGAACAGCAGTGACCTGGCGATCAAAATGCTCCATCAGTCAGTGGGATGAGAGAACCGGAAGCTGGTTTAACCTGCGCAGCTGCAGGGAAGGTTCAGGGCTCGGCTCTGGGTCCCTTTCCTTCCCCCGGGAATGGAATGCCAGTGGCATCCAGTAGCCTGTCAGACCAATCACAGGCTGGAATTCTCACCCGTACCTAAGGGAATTCTCACCCTTTTCTTCCACATCAGGTCATGGGCCGAGCTCACTCATGATAAGTTGAATTGGGTGATTGGCCTGGGATAGCTTGAACTGCTGATTTGGTTTCTGAATCCTAGTGTGAATGGTGACCAGCAGAGAGACCGGCTGGGCAAGTAAACAAAGTCATGCCCTCTAATGGGCTGGCCATTAGGATTTTCCCAAAGTCCTTTGATGCATTTTGTTGAGTGGATTCTTTCTTTTTCTCTTTTAGAAATAATTATAGAAATTAATGAGGTGTCGGTGTTTAATAACACCTGTGTGAGGTGGCAAATAAACCCAGGAAGAATAAACTCCAAGATTGAATATGTGGTAAGTGAAGTGAACTCCTTTTTTTTCTGCCAGGGCAGAGATGGTTACCATGGGAATGAGAGTCAGAGGAACTTGCTTCTGGAAGTGCTTCTCAATCAAATAGCTCTCCAATCCCATAGTCCTTTATAAAGTGAGTAGAGTTCTTCAGATATCTGGATTATTTTATCTTACATGTGGTGTTTAATGTCTTTGTCATCCTGCAGGGTGTATGCGTGGGGGGTGTATTTATATTCGGCGTCATCATGATTGCTTGTTTCCAAGCTCTTGTGTGTCACTCCCCCAGAGCAAGCCTAGAAGCATCCGCTGCCTGGGTGACAGGATGCAGCGAGCAGGTCTCGGGTTGTGACTGCCTCCACTGATCGCTGGTCATCTGAGCGCAGGATAGCACTCCTTAGAGAAACTCCCCACTTTATGTCACTTCTCAGGGTTTCTGGATTACCAGGCTGATCGATTTCATCATCAGATACCTGAGAGCAGAGGTTTGCCCTGTTTGTCTGCCCCGGGGTGAGCAGTGCAGTATAAAAGGGAGAGGTAAGAGAGTAGGTTCCAGCACTGCAAAATCTCTCTTAGTTGTTTTCAGTGAAGTCACGGTGGGTTCTCTTGTCTTTTCCCCTCACAAAGATACGCATAAAAGGACAGCGGTTGGACCCCCTGGAATCAGTTCATGAGGAGACAGTTAATTTGACCACAGAGAGCAGGACCCCAGAAGTGTGCCTAGACCTGTACCAGGCACCAACTACACCGTGAACATTTCTACAGCCCCTCCCCGACGCTCCGTGCCAGCCGTCATTGAGTTCCAGACAGCTGGTAGGTGGAGGTGAAGTCTCATTTCCTCCTAGAGAATGCTAAGCGCAGAATGTGGGGAAACATGCTTCAGAATCCACAGGTCGGCAGAGTTCACAGTTACTTTCTAAGGTTTGCAGCCAAGGGGTTAATTACTCCAGGGGTCAGAACCAGAGCAGGGCCAGTAGGAGAGATTCCTGTCCTAAGGATGCCAGACTGAATGGGCACTGATGTATGGATTCTCAGCTGGCTCCTCTAGTTGACATGGAAGGTGACAAGAAGGCATTTGAAAGACAGCAGTAGGCAATGATGCACTCTGTTTCAATTGTCCAAGGCAACAGAGGGTAGCCATCTGGCTCATCTTTGGTGGGAAACTCAAAAGTCATTTCTTACTCTTGCCTATAACAAAGGAGGAACCAGGGAGGCTGACCCAGCGAGGCTGACACAGAAGCTGTACATCTAGGATGAGAAGTGACCTCAGGACTGATTAGGGGTGGGGATTCAAAGTGAGAGTGAGTAGGTAGAGAGGAGGAGGCAGCCCTAGGATTCAGGAGGGTAGAAGTTGGTTGGAAAGCAGATTGGACAGGAAGGAGCCTCAGGAAGTTGTAATAAACACTAAGGTACATAGATATCATCTGGATTTTTATATCATCATGACAATTACAATAAGTTTTTTTCAGCACTCTGGTTGTGGGATGTCAAAATTAATTAAATTCTTTAAAAGCAAAATTAATTAAATTCTTTAAAAGCAAACCTTGAGAAGCCATTGGTGTCATTTATTGTCTTGTATGAGTTGAGGTAGTTCTCAGCTGGCTATTTGATGTCCTATTTAAGAAAACCTATTTAAGTTGGACCATAAAGGAAGCTGAGTGCCGAAGAATTGATGCTTTTGAACTGTGGTGTTGGAGAAGACTCTTGAGAGTCCTTTGGACTGCAAGGAGATCCAACCAGTCAATCGTAAAGGAAATCGTCCTGAATATTCATTAGAAGGGCTGATGCTGAAGCTGAAGCTCCAATGCTTTGGCCACCTGATGTGAAGAACTGACTCACTGGAAAAGACTCCGATGTTGGGAAATATTGAAGGCAGGAGGAGAAGGGGACAACAGAGGATGAGAGGGTTGGATGGCATCACCAACTCAATGAACATGAGTCTGAGCAAGCTCCAGGAGTTGGTAATGGACAGGCAGGCCTGGCTCAGAGTCGGACATGACTGAGTGACTTTATTGAATTTAAGAAAACTCAACCTTTAGGTATTGCTGCTGCTAGAAACTGTGAAGTAACGTGGATGTGGCAGAAATAAATGAAAAGTGTGCTAGTCTTTACAATATCATTCAGACTATGAAATTATACAAAATAGGTCTCAGGGTACTTGTATAGAAATACAATGATTTATTTCTAAGTAAAGACTATGTTAGGGAAAGATATTGTCAACTTAATATGGTAACTAATTAGAGAAAATTGTTCAAAGTTAACAATAAACTACTGTAGATTTATTAGGAATAAAAAGATCATCCTAGGACTCCAAACTCATCTGTCCCTGTTCAGTCAATGACAGATTGCTGTTCATCATCTGCTGTTTTTACTAATACCCTTTTTAACCTTTTCAAGTTAATTTCAGCTGGGGCAAGCATGGTCTTTGGGTTCAGACAGACCTGGATTTACATCTTAACTCTGCTGCTTAAGAGTTGGATGACCCTGGCTGAGTCTGTTAATGTCTCCAGACCTCCTTCTGTCTGAAATTTTAAGTGGAATAGATTAAATTTGCAAGTTAATCTAGTGAGGATTGGGCTTTATATTGAGTTATCCCAACTGGGTACAAGGTACATTTCTACATCTTCTCCATATCTACTCAAGTTTTGTCTTTCCTGTTTATTTATGCCTTCATGTGAAGATTTGTCTTTCTGCTCATCTAGATCCGATCCTGCACATTTAGCCATCAGATTTCACGATTAGTGTTATGCCAGTTCTCTTTAAATGAATCTGGAAGCTTTCATATTTTTATACCCTGGAAAAGTTTATATCACTTCGGAATTATCCCCTTTCTTTAAAGCTGGACACATTTGCTCATAATATCATTTAAGTTTCATCCCTTTGGAAGATAATTCTTTGATGACTGTCAATTTCTTCTATGGTTTTGGGGATTTGTTTATGTTTCTTACATTTTCTTGAGTCAATTTTTATAATTTATACTTCCCTAGAAAATGTCCATTTAGTTGTGATTTTATTTTTTATCTATTTATTTTTACTTTTTTAAAATTAAAAAAATTTAATTGGAGGCTAATTATTTTACAGTATTGTGGTGGTTTTTGCCATACATTCACATGATATATTGGGAGAATTGTCAAATGGAATATTTGTTGACAACTCCTCTGGAGTTATAGATTATATATTTCCAGGTTATTTTGATTCCTAGTGCTGTGTTTCTTTAACACTTGATTTGACTTGGGTTGTGTGTTTCATTACTGTTCTTTTCCCTGAAGAATAATCTCTTGGGTTTTTAAAATTATTTTTTATCTCATTAATTTCTCTCATTTTAAAATTTCCTTCTCCCTGATTCTCTTAAGCTGGTTATATTGTTCTATTACTAAATTCTTGAGTTAATTGCATACTTCAACTTATTTCCATTATTTTCTGTTTGATGAAAAAAGATTTCAGTTCTTCTTTCTCCCTTCTGGATTTGAGCTTTGGTGGAATTCCTTAGGCATTGATACATATTCTCTTTATTTTTACTTTCAAGACACGGTGTAATTACTATTCTGATTTTCCCTTGCTGGGAGAATTATTTATGAGGGTGTTAATATATGTTCCCTTTATTTTTACTTTCAAAGCATTATATACTTGGTATTTTGATTTCCCCATTGATTGAAAGATTAATTATGTATGTTATCAAGTGGTAGGTTTAAAATATTCTCAACATTTAAACTTTGCTGTTGATTTCAGTTTTTTTTTTCAATTTTAGTATTCTTTGGGGGGATTTGTTGACATTTTCTTGGGGTTTACTATTTGGCAAAGTTTGCAATACTAAGTGTAGTGTTTGCTTGTAAATAAGGTAAGATTTAGTCTTAAACCAACTTCAGTGGTAAGGTTTTTCAGGACTTCTGTTTTTGTTGCTGTTATTATTTTTTGCTTATTCAGATTGCCATTCTTCTCAGTTGGTCTTATACGTTCTGATAGTTTGTTTCACACATTTTGATGTTATGATATTTATGTTTATGATTGACGTCTTAATTGTAGATTCTAACTTGCACTATTAACAAGTGGCTCACTTTAGCCTATTTAATAATTTTTTTGGCCCTGATTTTCTTGACTTCTTTGTGCTCTGCTTGCATAATATGCCTTTGCCCACTTTTGTTCTTAAAATCTGTCTGGATAATATCGCTATGGATGTACTTGAGGAGATAGCATATGTTGCAAATGTTTGTGAGAAAAATAGAGTTAATCAATTTACACAGTAGTGTTTGTGATATGATTTTCCTTTCTTCTGTCATCTTAATTTTCTCTCTTTTAAATGCTTTGTTGCTATGTCTATTGCATACTCTCTTTGCAGCACAAATGTTCTTTTCTCAGTGATTCAGACAGTAGAGATCTTGCTTTTATTCAGTACTACACATTAAAAAACAAAAAACAAAAAAATCCTATTTGAATGTGCATTTCTCTTATTACCAGTGTGGAGACTGGAATCATGTTGACTTCTCCCCGCAAAAGACAAGGAAGTTAGCATTTTTTGCTTCCTTTTATTTCTTCCCCTTTTGCTTTCCTTTTGCTACTGGCTTAATACAGCTTTTTATTGCCAGCTTCTTATTTTTAATAATTTTTAACATACACTACATCTTTCAGGAACTCATTTTTATATAAACTTATAGCAATATTACAGATGGTGACTGCAACCGTGAAATTAAAAGATGCTTAACTCCTTGGAAGAAAAGTTATGACCAACCTAGATAGTGTATTGAAAAGCAGAGACATTACTTTGCCGACTAAGGTCCGTCTAGTCAAGGCTATGGTTTTTCCTGTGGTCATGTATGGATGTGAGAGTGGACTGTGAAGAAGGCTGAGTGCCGAAGAATTGATGCTTTTGAATTGTGGTGTTGGAGAAGACTCTTGAGAGTCCCTTGGACTGCAAGGAGATCCAACCAGTCCATTCTGAAGGAGATCAACCCTGGGATTTCTTTGGAAGGAATGATGCTAAAGCTGAAGCTCCAGTACTTTGGCCACCTTATGCGAAGAGTTGACTCACTGGAAAAGACTCTGATGCTGAGACGGATTGGGGGCAGGAGGAGAAGGGGACGACCGAGGATGAGATGGCTGGATGGCATCACGGACTCAATGGACGTGAGTCTGAGTGAACTCTGGGAGTTGGTGATGGACAGGGAGGCCTGGCGTGCTGCGATTCATGGGGTTGCAAAGAGTCGGACACGACTGAGCGACTGAACTGAACTGAACTGATAGCAATATTTATAACAATTATATAAACAGCTGTATGTTTTCACAGTTTTAGTGCTTACTAGCGGTCCTTTCATACCAAAGTTTTTCTGTTTTTATTTCTCTTTCTGCGTCGTGATTTCTATCTTCTTACTGAGGAATGGGATACTTTCTGAGCCCAGGATTATCTGAGAACCTCATTTTATTGTCTTCACAAGTGAATGGGAGCTTGACTGAAGATAAAATTATTGGACAAAACCTTTGTTGTCAGAATCCTGGAGGCGTTTCATATTGGCTTTGGAAATTTAAAATTTTGAAAGAGGAATTTGAAGGTGTGATTTTTTTTTTCAATTCCACGTAGACAATCTGATCTTTTTCATCCTGGATATCATAGTTTTCTTTCTATGTGAAGTTCCAGACTTTAATCATTTACTCATGCATGTGGTAAATGCTTATTGACCACTTACTCTGTGTTTGACAGTTTGGGGCATTGGGAATTCAATAGTGAATGAGGCAGAAATCTTTTCTTTCATGAAATTTTCAGTCATGGTTCTATACATGTTAATGTTTTTCACAGAGTTTTCCTAGAGCCCTGTGAGTTTTTGGATCTTCACATTTCTGTCTATCTACACATCAGAATATTTTCTTTCATTAAATCTCTGAGTATTGTTTTTGTTAGTTTGTGTTAGCTTAAAAAATATGCAGTGTGAGAGTTGAGAGTTAAGTTTTATTTGGGGCAGTATGAGAACTGCTGCTTGGGAGACAGCACCTCAGATAGCTCTGAGAAACTGTTCCAAAGACATAGGGGTGAAGGACACTATATATGTAATTTTGATAAAGGGGGAGTACAAGGAATCAAGTACAGGTTTTTTGGTAGAAAGTTTCTGCTTGTCTCGTGAAGCTTCTGCTCGTCACAAGAAACAATCTTCACCAAGAAGGATTTTAGGGGTTTTTTAGATATGAAGAGATACAAGAATTGGGCTCATAAAATAAGCTCCTGAGAATATCTAGCTATCTGAAGACCTGTCCTGCCAGTCTTCCGGGAGCACAGAGTGCCTCATTTCTGCTCTCCACTCTGAACTCCTTCAGCGGGTGTTGGGGTTCAGCTGCTACAGCAGCACATAATTTAATCTTTGTAGAGGTAGATGACGGCAACCATGGCAAGCGCTGATTTGTGGTTGACATTTGTTTTTGCACTTCAAATACTCCTATGTGGAATTCCTTGTCTATCTGCATTGGTCTTCCATTCTCTCTCTCTTTTTTTACATCCATGCCTTTTTCCTCTGCCTTCTGTGAATGTGTAGCAAGTTTGTTCTCTAGATGCATTTAGGCATCTATGAATTGACATTTCTGATGCACTTTAAATTCTGTTGCTGCACTTTCATTTCCTTTTGTTTTTTCTTTTTGTTTCTTTTAGTTCCTCTTTTATTTCTGCCTCTCTCAACCAATTTCCTCTCTGCTATCACATTCTTCTACCATCTCATTCTTTATCTGTTTGAATACATCTTTAAAATTTTTTACTGAGTGTACAAAACAGATGTTGCTGAGTTTTGCCATTATTTTGCTCAATTTTTTTTCAACAGTGTTCATTCTTTGCTTTCAAGGCTTGATCTCCCTCTTCTTCTTTGTAGAATCATTTCTTAGGCTCCCCCTTTCTGATTATGATTACTTACCCTTGGAAGTAAAAGTTTTATTTAGGGACTTCCCTGGTGGTCCAGTGGTAAAGAGATCACCTTGCCACGTGGAGGATGCAAGTTCGATTCCTGATAGGGGAACTAAGATCCCACAAGCCACGGGGTAACTAAGCCCATGAGCCACAAATGCTGAAACCCATGAGCTACAAGTAGACAGTTCGTGCATCCCAATGAAAAGGTCTCCTGTGAGAACAAAGATCTCGCGTGCTGCAACTTAGATCCGAAGCAGTCAAATACATAAGTAAATAAATATGTTTTATAAAGTTTTATTTAGGATTGATATTCCCTTCCTAATAAAATGGATGGCATTCCCTTTGGTCTTACTTCTTATTGCATAATATTGATATACTTATCTCAGATCTCATCTTGAAAGAGTTACTGCTGGTTGGATGATCCAGTGTCCTTTGAGGAGCAGCTACAAGAAAGCCTCCTGCCCTAATTGAACACTTGGCTGTCTTGGATTGGTAAAACTGTAGCTCTTGCGTCAGCTCAGTGTCACCTGGCTTCACGTGGACCTTTGCCTACAGAGGCTGGAAGGAACAAGTCTCCCCTTTTGCCAACCACAGCTCTCTGTCAAATGGAACCTCCAAATCCCCAGGCCTCCACTTAGAAGTCCTTCTCTGTTAATGATCTCCATTGTACTAACGAAAGACTATTATTATTAGAAGTAGAAATAGTGAGAACAAACAGTGTATGTAACCCTGGGTGCTTATCAGAATTGCCTGGTGAGTTAAAAAAAGAAAAGAAGAAAAGAAACCCACCAATGTCCAAGCTTTCCTTTAGATCCGCTGATGGGCATTTAGGATTGGGAGCCACCAGGCTAAGGGGCTCCAGACGGAGCAGTCCGGTGACCAGTCCTTGCTTCCAGCCCCCAACTCTCTGGGCACCAGTCCACCCTGTTCCTTCCTTTGTGATTTGGGACCCTGCTCCTTTGCTTGGAAAGCATATTGCACAGAGCTCTCAGCCTTTTTCTTTGCCTAGTTTCTCCATACTGTGCTATCTAGAAATATCTTCATGTTTCTGCCTTACAGATGGCAGTCAACCCTTCTTTCCAACCCAGATGCAGGTTGACCCATTTTTTACTCTTCTCCGTCACTTCCGTCAGGGTTGGGGGTGGGAAGCGGGAACCAGATGCCTTTGTTCTCAGACCGTAAGGGCTATAAGTGGGAAAATCATAGTGAGACAGGAACTCTGCAGACAATACTTCTGCTTTATTTTCGGTTTGTGTACAGACATATACTATATGTGATATTGCTGACATAGGTGTACTTGATATGCCTCAAAACCACATGCATACATGGGGCAATTTTTGTTTCTGGTATCCTTACGCAATCTTGAAAATGAAAGTTGTGAAGGTATCGGAGAGCACTTGTCTTAGGTCTTCAAATTCTTTCTCATCACCATATTTTTACATCTTCCAATAAGAGCTAGCCAAGACTACTTTCTCCGAGCTGATTGCCTGGTGCTGCCTATGTCAGTGATATTTAAAATTTAAAATGGACAATTCTGATTTTGAAGACAAAAGTTTATTGTTATCATTATTTCTTCTTAGGTAGCAAAGACTCCAGTGGGAGAAATACACCTGAAAGGTTGTTATAAAAAGCTTCTCTCTGCTAAACATTGAAACTTTTTCACATTTGGAAATCTGCTTTCTCTTGAAAATTAGCCTTGGTATTACTAGACTCTCTGTGAGGTCTTAACAAACTTCTTTTTTTGTTGTTGTTTTAACTGCCTTAAGAAAATAGAACATCGAAGAAATGAATTAGGCTGCAGGAGGCATGAAATTACTTTTCTTCTATACAGTGACGGAAATACATCTGCTTCTTGATTATTTTACTGCCTTAGCCCTCATCTAAGGAGCCCTGGAAATACTGTCTGCTGAGAACAGACATCTTGCCTGGTCATCTACTTTCTGCTTGTCTTCTAGGTTGGAAACATTTGCTCTAAGAGTTCTAATCCCTGACCTTTGACTTTTATTCAGCTTTCTCCTTATTCTCAGACTTTCTGCTGTTGAAATACTTACCTTCATGACATTTTACTTATGGGACAATCCAAATGATAGGATTGACTTTCTGAAATCTCACACCTTTATGGGTTAACAATAGTTTTATATATTTTATTATTTTTTATTGAGTTTTGACTGCTCTGGGTCTTTGTTGCTGCACACAGGGCTCTCTGTAGTTATGGTGAGTGGGGACTACTTTCTAGTTTCAGCGTCCAGGCTTCTCGTTGCGGTGAGTTCTCTTGTTGCAGAGCACAGACTCTAGGGTACCCCGGCTCAGCAGTTGTGGGACCCAGGCTTAGTTGCTCCAGCATGCAGAATCTTCCCCGACCAGGGATCAAACCCACATCCCCTACACTGGCAGGTGTATTCTTGACCACTGAGCCACAAAGGAAGTCCTATAACTGTTTTAAAATATATATACATTATTTATGCTTGTGATATAAGAAAAGCAACATGGATTGCTTGATTCCACAAATAAGGAAATTGAGGGTCAGAGGGGTTAAGTGACTTAGCTAAGGTCATGCAATTAAGAAGCCGTAGAGCCAGAACTTGGAGCCAGGCTTGATGCTTCTGCCGTTAAACATTCTGTTGGCTCTCGGAGCTGCAGTTGTCCTTCATCGTGGTATGTTTTGCTAGCAACATTTCCCTGTGCTCTTTCTTATCTTTCAGGTGATGATCTCTTAGAAGATGATGGGATTTTCAATATTTCAATATTTAATGAAGTTTGCTTGAAATTGAACAGGCTTTCTAGGAAAGTTGGATCAGAACAAGTGTATCAAGTAAGGTCTCTTATGCTCTTCTTAATAAATTGTGTCACTTAAATATTTGGGTGCTCTCCAAGTGGGGATCCAGAGTATTTAAACACACTAATGGAATGAACTTCTAGATTGTTTAATTTTTGTTTCTAGAGATAGATGCAAGACAGCTGCAAGTGAGGGACTAAATTGAAGGAAGATACTATATATGTATTTTTAATTTTAATGATTTGTTATCATTTTCTATGATATTTCATATATATTATATTTATTAATATTTTGGTATATTAGTTGCAGCTGGTTTTGTCATCAAATTCATACATGGATGTGGGTTTTTAAGAAACTTCTTGCAGGGCTGTTGGTTCTTATTTAACTTGAATTTATAAACATCACAAATCTCAAGTGAAATTGTGCGTATAATCAGGTAGGAACTGAGATTTGTTATTTTTGTGTCAGTTTCAGTTCAGTTTTTTGCCTCAGACTGATCTTCATTCTATCCCGTTGCATTCATTCTATCCTGCTGCATTCACCCAATCCAAATTCTCATACAGCATAACAGAGTTCCTAGTACTTGAAAAATTAATATGTAAAAAAAAGTGACATTCATATCACATTTACCTTTTCTATTTATTGGGAAGAAAGAGTATCTACACTTAGATGGCTTTATATTCAGAGAAATTCTCCAGTTAGCTGCTTGGAACTTTCTAATTTTGTTCAGTTCAGTTCAGTTCAGTGGCTCCGCGTGTCCGACTCTTTGAGACCCTATGGACTGCAGCACGCCAGGCCTCCCTGTCCATCACCAACTCCCAGAGCCTACTCAAACTCATGTCCAGTGAGTCGATGATGCCATCCAGCCATCTCATCCTCTGTCGTCCCCGTCTCCTCCCGCCCTCAATCCTTCCCAGCATCAGAGTCTTCTCCAGTGAGTCAGTTCTTCGCATGAGGTTGCCAAATATTGGAGTTTCAGCTTCAGCATCAGTTCTTCCAATGAATAGTCAAGACTGATTTCCTTTAGGATGGACTGGTTGGATCTCTTTGCCATCCAAGGGTCTTCTCCAACACCACAGTTCAAAAGTACCAATTCTTAAGCACTCAGCTTTCTTTATAGTCCAGCTCTCACATTCATAGAGTTTAGTGCCTAGCAAATCATCTGGCAGAGCGTAAACTAAGTATTAAATTAGAATTAATTCATCAACTGTTTGCCAGAAGAATATCATGTGTTAGGACCTGGAAGTTCTGATCCGAATTAATATAAGCATACATGTAAACAGACAACTACAATTGGTATCATAGAGTTTTGATAAAAAGTAAATAAATGAAATAGGGGATTATGTTCAGGTACAGTTTTCTTTTAACAAGAATCAGAAATGATGCCAAGTCACAGACAGTAAGTAGGAATTCACCAGATGAAAGATGTTGGGTGAGGTGGAAGAAGGGCACTGTGGGCACGCAGAATAGCTTATTGGATAATCGAGAATGTGGCTTTTTGGAGGAACAGAGAAAACAAAGGAGATGGGAAGAAATTAGACAAAAAATCTGAGTAGTGGCCTGATCATCCTTGTATCCTGTACTTTTGAGCTTGGATCTTATTTTGATGTCTATGTGGAGGCACTGAAGGATAAACAGGTGAGTGAAATATTCAAATTTTTATACTGGAAAGAACATTGAATCTAGAAGTGTATTCAGGTACCTAAGTAATTTAATATAAAATAAAGATGGTTTTTCAAATGAATACAGAAATAAATGGTTTGGAGACAGTTGGTTAACACCTTGGTTAAGAGGATAAATGATTCTTACTTCATGGCCTACACTAAAATGATTAAAGAGTTCAATTTAAAAATCACTATTTTTTTAATATGTCAGACAAAGATTAAGTAACATGTGAAACACTCTTAATGAATCCATTGGAAAGAAGTGAACATTCAAAGGGAGTTTGCAAAAGAGAATATACTTACTGCCAAAACACACATGAGCATGTGTTATGCCTCAAAAAAAATATAAACCATGAGTTACCATAGTCTTTCTATAAACTTGGAGTGAATCCTGTTACACACAGCTGTGGGCACTTAAATTGGCATGATTTTCCAGAATGGTTACTCGTTAGGGTCTATCAGTAAATTTTCAGGCATACACTATAATTTATTATGCAGACATACACAGAAAGATTAAACTATCCTCTGAAGCTTTACTTATATTAGGGGAAATTGAAAACAACTTAAATGCCCATTAATAGGGATTTGTTCCAATAAACAATCGTACATTCATCGAATAGAACACTATCGGACGTGAAATATCTGCTGCTTCCCGCTGGACGCATTTGCTGCTGTGAACCAGTGTTCCCACTGAAATGGTCTCTTTATCTCTGTTGGTCTGAGCCCTCTCAGTCTCCTTTACAAAGTCTCTCTTCTGACTGTCCTTTGAATTTGATTCCCCCAAGGTTGTGCCTTCCCTGTTCTCTTGTCATAATGCACCTGTCTTTGGGTGTCTTACCCACTGTCTTGACTTCCGTGACCGTCTCCATCTCCCAAGACTCTTGAGTCAATTTAGTTAGGGCTAATCTGTTCTCTAAGCTCTAGGCTCTGTACGCCACCCCCTACCAGCTTCCTGTGCTCCGTTTAGCACTGTGTCTTCACATATGTGAGTCTCTACCTGCAAAACCCTTCGTTCCCCTCATTGTACCTGGCTAACTCCTGCTTGTCCTTTAGTGATCAGCTTAGTCATCTCCCTGGTGGGAGGCCTTCACTGATCTCTTCCCCCAAATGCCATCCCTTCTTTGAACTGTTTTTCCTATCCTGACTTTTCACATCCCCAACTCACATAAAGCGAAGTCGCTCAGTCGTGTCCGACTCTTTGCGACGCCATGGACTGTAGTCTACCAGGCTCCTCTGCCCATGGGATTTTCAAGGCAAGAATACTGGAGTGGGTTGCCATTTCGGTTAATGCTCATTTCCCCTTCAGTCCACAATTAAGATGAGGAAGCCTTCCCTGATCCCTAAGGAGGAAGGTCAGGTGGCCCTCCTGGGTACTCCTCCAGCCTCATGTGTTGTAACACTTATTCCTGTGTATTTTATTTGCCTGGATATTTACCTGTGAGTTCCTTGAGGTTGGGACCTGTATCTTATTTACTGTTGTATACTCAACACTGTATACTCTGGCTGGCAAGTAACAGGCACTCTATCCATTTGTAGGATTATTTAATGATAGAGAAAAATTTTATAATACATTAAGTAAAAGGACTATATTATAAAATTATTCAAACTGTGTGATTTCAAGTTTGTTAGCTAGAAAGTAATTTTTGTTTATAGACTGAAATACAGGTAGTTTCGAATGAGACAACTAAATGCAGCCTCCATAGTTGTGAGGTTTTTCTCCAGCAGATGGCAGCAGTCTAAATGTAGAAGGGGGTGAGGTCAAACATCTGGATGGACCGAGTGCTTTCAGTTTTCAGGAATGGGTGACATAGAGAACAAAGGGGTAAGGGTGTTGAGGGTATCAGGCAAGGAGAACAGTCAAAGTGATATAACAATGGTTTTTTTTTTTTTTTTTGAGACAGGTGGGGCAGCTGAGGGTAGGGGTGTTAGAATATTAGCAGACAGTTTTGAGTGAGGAAGTCTTGGGGGATTTCCTGAGCAATCAGAGTGGGAGCAAGTGATCCAGAAGAATAGGGGATTGCGAGATCCAGGTGCAGCAGCGCAGAGGAGGACACAGCCTAGGATGTCGCTGTGGATATGGGTAGCTCAGGTGGACTGGAGGAACTTCACAGCAGTGAACTCAAGGCACTCTGAGACCAAGTTTTGATGGCTTGTCTATATAAGGACTTTCATGTTACCCGAGAGAATGCTAGGAATGCCTGCCTCTATGGGGGAGAGAGGAATCCCTCAATGAGCCAGGTGTCAGAGTCAAGTGGAAGACTGACCGTGATGAAGAAGGGTAGAGGATGGAAGAGTCAGTGACACCAGCATCAGAGGAACCTCTAAAAATATGTACCTCCAGCTAAAGCACCAGATGATCGTATGATCTGGGACTTTCACATGTTTTTTTTTTTCCTTTATAAGCCCCTATATCATATGTACATCTTGAGTTGCTGTTGGCTAGAGTATTATTGGGTTAACACTCTGTGCGCTGACTCCTTATACTGAAAACTCTTTTCCAGAGCTCTAATAGGCAGGCTCAAGTGAAGTACCATGGCTCAGTTGCTCAGCTATGCATTCCAAAGGCAGATAATCTGGGGTTGTCCTCATAAAAGTTTAAAATGTCTGTTCTAGAGACTTGTCTATGGATTCCTTATGAATGAAAAGAAAAGGATTTTGCCCAGTAACTCTAGTGCAATCTCCTTCACCTGGGTAGGCTCAAGGGATACTGTAGACTAGTTTGACATTTGGAGAAGGCAATGGCACCCCACTCCAGTACTCTTGCCTGGAAAATCCTGTGGATGGAGGAGCCTGGTAGGCTGTAGTCCATGGGGTTGCTAAGAGTTGGACGTGACTGAGCGACTTCACTTTCACTTTTCACTTTCATGCATTGGAGAAGGAAATGCAACCCACTTCAGTGTTCTTGCCTGGAGAATCCCAGGGACGGAGGAGCCTGGTGGGCTGCCATCTATGGGGTCGCACAGAGTCGGACAACCGAAGCGACTTAGCAGTAGCAGCAACAGCAGCAGCTTGACATTTGGTTCATCTGAGATGTATTCATGCATTTTAAGCTTAGTCTTACAGCTGGTTGAGGGGGAGGTTGTATAGGCTAGGTAGGGTAACTTTGTAAAGTTGTCACCCAGTTTAGCTTGCTATTGTATTAAAAATAATTCTATGTGGGTGAGGACAAGTAGAAGGAAGCTCCTTGCTTTCTTTCCATTTTGCTTGTAGTATAGGTATCTGCAAGCCAAACAAATTTAATGCATCCCTTTTCTTTTAATCTCATGATAGTTTAAAGTTCTAGGTCGAAGGCGGTATCTGAATACTTTTTATCACGCAACATCGTTTAACTTGACTACGAGGGAACAGACGGCAATGGTGTGTTTAGATCTGTATCCAGCAACTGACTACACGGTGAACGTCACCCTACTGGGATCTCCAGAGCAGCCATCAGTGCAAACAACAGTAACCACCGCACCAGCAGGTAGGTGGGGACGTCTTTCTGTTTGGGGTCTTAAGACAACAAGTTAAATATGTGTATTGAACTACACGACATGGGGGAGCATAAAGAATGCTAGTCTTGGAGGCAAGAGACCTGGGTTCTCAGGCTAACAAACTGCCAGTTTTGGTACAAGGGTACCCAAGGAGTTACAAGGTCTCTGAATCTTCCCTCCCCAGCAGGGGTGCTGGCTCAGAGAGGGTACAGACCAGGAACTGAATGATTTACTCAGGAATCTCTAGGAGTAATGATCGAGCATTGTGTAAGGTTTTCTATCTTTCGCCTCAAATTTAAGACAGCTGAAACCTAAAGGTAGACATTATGGGCAACTAGAACCAACTTCCAGGGGTTCGGAAATGTGAGCTCCACTGTGTCGGGCATTGGAGGGACAAGGAGGCCACCTGACTGGTCTCATACAAGCACATTAACCCAACACAGAGAACAGTGGCCTAAAGCAGATTAGGCGCCTTCCCCTGTGGCTTGTGTTGTTGCTGTTTAGCTGCTCAATTGTATCACTCTTTGCGACCCCATAGACTGCAGCACACCAGGCTTCCCTGTCCTTCACTCTCTCCTGGAGCTTGCTCAAACTTGTGTCTATTGAGTCAGTGATGCCATTCATCCTCTCTGTCCCCTTCTCCTCCTGCCTTCAGTCTTTCCCAGAATCAGAATCTTTTCCAGTGAGTCAACTCTTCACATCAGGTGGCCAAAGTACTGGAGCTTCAGCTTCAGGATCTGTCCTTCCAATGAATACTCAGGGTTGATGGCCTTTCCCAATAGAAGCGGCTGTGTCAACTCCACAGCTCCCCCTCGTGGCGAGAGATGCTGATGTCGCTACAATTAATTTCCTTTTTTTTTTTTTGCCATGCTGTATATTCAGCATCTTTAGTTCCCTGCTGCTGCTGCTGCTGCTAAGTCGCTTCAGTCGTGTCCGACTCTGTGTGACCCCATAGACGGCAGCCCAGCAGGCTCCTCTGTCCCTGGGATTCAAATTCGCACCCACTGCATTGGAAGTGCTGAGTCTTAACCACTGGACTGCCAGGGAAGTCCTACAATTAATTTCTTTTGTTCTTTTATCAATAGGGTGTAAGTGACAAATCTATAGACAGCCAGGCAGAGACACTGCCCCTTTTGAAGGAAAACAGTAGAATAAGATAGGTCTTGCTCTTACCTTCCTGAGGCCTTTATCCTGTTCACCCACTGATCTCTGTGGGCCGAGAGTGAACACTTTGGTCTTTGTACTTGGAAGGCTCTGAAATATAACAGACACACGTAGGGCCATGCAGTACAGGAGAATGAAAATTCACTATTTTATTTTCCATCTCAGATTATGCTTGGTATCAGCAGACATTGCACGATGAATACCTCCTCACAGCATAAACCTAGCCCCCACATCCATTTCCAGAATTTGAATATACATTTCCTCCAACTGTTCAATCCTCAGAGGAATAAAAATCTGAAATTAACACCTGCTTCTCCTTGTAAATTAACGTGTAAAGGCACTTGAGTCCCAGGTTCTTTCCTCCCGAGTGTTTTCTCTGCAAAGTCTCTGTCAGAGTGGCCTGCTTGTGAGGGAGAGTGTGTTCTAGCTGTTACATCCTAGAAATCTTGTTTTTTTGTAATAGACGTGACTTCTTGGTGGAGGTGGTGCTCACTCAGTCGGGCCCAACTCTTTGCGACCCCATGAACAGTACCCTGCCAGGCTTCTCTGTCCATGGGACAGAGCAGTTGCCATTTCCTCCTCCAAGGGATCTTCCCAACCCAGGGACCGAAACTGCATCTGCTGATCTCCTGCCTTGGCAGGCGGATTCTTTCTCACTGAGCCACCTGGAAAGCCTGTACTACTAAAGTACCTCCAAAGGTGAAGTAATCTTGAATTATCCCAAGTTTCATCTTTCAGTGTCTCAGCGTGAGTCCCAGAGTTACAGAACTTTGAAAAGCAAAATTAAGTGATAGCTGTACAACACTGTGAGTGTACTAAATATCATTGAATTGTATACACGTGGTTAATTTTGTGTTGTGTGAATGTCAGTGAGAAAAGCTCGGTGGGTTAGATGTGTTTGTCTTGCTCCTGGGCCTCAGTTACCTTCTGCGTGATTCCTTATATGACATGATGCAAGTAAAATGTTTAACACAGTTCCTAGTACATAATAATGATGATGACGACAGTACCAGCTTTATTTACTCATTTGTTTAAGTTAGTTTTTATTGGAATATAGTTGCTTTACAATGTTGTGTTAGTTTTTACTGTACAGTGAAGTGAATCAGCTATACGTATTCGTAGATCCTCTCTTTCTGGATTTCCTTCCCGCTTGGGTCACCACAGAGCGCTGAGCAGAGTCCCCTGAGCTGCACAATAGGTTTATGTCAGTTGTCTATTTTATACACAATATCAGCTCTAACTTTGCTTTTTGAGCACTGAAGACGTGCAGCCATTGTCCAAAGTGCTATCCTTGAGTCAACCCGAACCTACCCAACCTTCTGAGGAAGGCATTGCTATTATTCCCCTTTTACAGATAAGGACCATGAGGCACAGAGAAAGTTAAGCAGCTTGCCCAAGATCACAAAATTCGTGAGAGATACAAGCGGGATTTGAACACAGTCTGGCTCCAGGGCCTTCATTTTTAATCAGTGCATCTGCTGCTTTTAACTAAATATTAGTGCTCAAAAAAAAAAAAAAAAGAAAAATTTTGTTCCTAGAACCTGGTGCTTTAGTCCAGACCTCCTTTGCTTTTGTCAGCCTTGGACCATGAGCAGAAACTTCAAGTGCCATGGTGTGTCAATGCATTCACGGAATAAATGTTCATTTCTTATCTATTGTGTGTCAGGCAGGTTCTTACAGCTGACAATGCCGCAGCAATAAAACAGTCTCAGCTGTCACGGGGTTGGAGTCAGGAGGTTGGAGAGGAGACAGATAAACAAAGAAGGAAATATATCATATGTTAGGTGGGGCTAAGTGGTAAGATGAAGAATAAAATTTGGCAAAGGGAGTGGCAGTTGATGGTCAGGGAGGGCCTCTATTGTAAAGAGACATTTAAGTACAGGTTTGGAGGAGGTGAGGGGAACACCAGGTGACAGGCATGTCCTTGGCATGTTCCGGGAACATCAGGGCAGCGAGCATGGTTGCAGGAGAGTGAGCTGGAGAAAGGGGTAGGAGGTGCAGTCTCTGGCTTAAGTATAATGAGGGGGCCGTGCTGCCAGGGTGAGAAAGTGAGACTGTGGTTAGCTCCTCCTTTGCAAGGTGGACCCCAGATTATCCACAGTGAGTATAATCTACCACCTCTATAGGTCGCTAAGCAATCGGAAGTCCACCCGCCAGAATTTCAACTCAATTTGGGAAATCTCTTTTCATAAAGTTCCTTGGATTCCGTCTGACCTGAGGCTGCTCATCTGTTGTAGGGGGAGGAAATCTGCTCTCTCTGAACATTTTGGAACTTTGCCCATGGTGGCTCCAGGTCTTTCTTGTTGTCTATCCACATATTTAGAACCTTGTATTTCCATTTCTCCTGCAGGCCCCGTTTCTCCCACCCTCCACCGTTGCTAAAGATCTTGATCTGTGTAGTGAAAGAGCCTCCTTTCTCTGTGAGCAGGGCATCCATATCTATAGCAGGAAACTCTTCAAGTGAAACGCATTGTCTTAAACAGAAATGGACTCTCTGACATGGAAAACAAACTAAAGGTTGCCAGAGAGGGAGAGCAGGCGGCAGGTGGTGGTGCTTAGTTGCTAAGTCGTGCCTGACTCTTTTGCAACCATGGTGACCGTAGCCTGCCAGGCTTCTCTGTCCATTGGATTCTGGAGTGGGTTGCCATTTCCTTCCCCGGGGGATCTTCCCGACCCAGGGATTGAACCCGTGTCTCCTGCATTGGCAAGTGGATTCTTTACCACTGAGCCATCTGGGAAGCTCCAGTGGGGGCAAGGGGTAGAGATTAATGAAGAATTTGGGATTAACATATACCCGCTGCTATATATAAGGTAGGGCTTCCCTGTTGGCTCAGGTAAATCTAGAATCTTTACCTGATTCTAGGTAAAGAATCTGCCTGCCAATCAGGAGATGCAGGAGCCTGGGATTCAGTCTCTGGGTTGGGAAGATATCCTGGAGGACGAAATGGCCCTGCAGTATCGATACCCATGGACAGAGGAACCTGGCAGGCTATAGTCCATAGGGTCGATAAAGTCAGACACAACTTAGCCACTAAACAACAGCAGCAACAACATATATAAGGTAAGGAAACAGCAAGGACCTACCGTAGTGCACAGAGAACTGTATTCAATGTCTTGCAATAACGTTTAATGGAAAAGAATCTGAAAGTATATATATATATGTGTGTGTGTATACAAAAGCCAGACACGACTCAGTGACTGAACTGAACTGAACTGAACTGATATATATATATATAGTATATTTGAGTCACTTTGCTGTACACTTGAAACTAACATAAAATTGTAAATTAACTATACTTCTATATAAAAAAGGAGGGTACATGCCAAATGGGGAGAAAAGTACTGCAATAAACTCATAGTTCATTAAAAAGAAAGAAAGAAATGTATTGTCTTGCAACACAGTCCCAACTTCCTGCTCTTTTCTCTGAATTTCTCTGTCCCCAGAAAGCTCCCAAGAATTGTCCTAATCCAAATGACTTCCTATTATTGAATGCCTTGCTTCTGAGTCCTGCTTCCTGGTTAAGAGGTTTCCTTTGTCTTTCCTGGAAAATTACTCTCCTCTGATCCTTGAGCTGCTGTTGGATTTCTGGAACTTGTGCTTTCATTGGTCTGATGTGGTCCAGGAAGTCCCCTAGGTTAGTGGTTTTTTACCCAAACCCCACCTTTCTCTAGAACTGAATTTCTAAGACTTGAACTGCCTGTGTTTCTTTGATGGGAACCGAAGCACTCCTTCCTACCACCCTTTCCTTTATTGCATTGCGAGGGATAATCCTCCAGTGTTTCAGGGCCTCCTAAGTGTTCCATTTTGCTCCGTCAGGCTGGCTGAGTGGTAAGCTTTCAACCTTCTTCCCCAGGCCTGGCTAATACCTTTTGCTATAGATTACTACTTACCTTCTCTATATTTGCTTTTTGTTTTCATACTTTGATTTATCTGCTCCTAACATATAACTTTGGATTCTGCCTGTGAGGTCTTCATAGAGCAAGAATGATGCCTTGCTTCAGTCAGTGTTCAGATAAATTCTTCCCCTTCCCTTTTGTTAGGAGGTAGTTATTTCTGTTCAGTTCAGTCTGTGACCTCAGCCTGGGCCTGATCAAGGGTCAGGCACCCTGAATCCTGCTTACATCTCTGCTTTTCTGCTCCTTCTTTTCAAGTTTTAAATCCGTGTATTTCCCGGGCAGACTTCCTTATAGTCTGTGCCAACCTGGTGTTTCAGCTGTAAGAACAATGTCACCTTGAAACTCACTGAATGATGCCTGAAGAATCCTACACTGATCTTTCTAGTCTTTCTCTTATTAAATATGTCACATTTTCTGTAGCTACATAGTACCACAACTCCAGTTATTGAAAAGTTCTCTATTAGTGTTTACACTGGGTTACCTATTTACACCTGTCAGAGGATCCTTCTTGATAGAATAATACTTAACTCTGATCACACCTTTTTGGGGATCATTTTGTTTTTTCCCCAGAATAGCCACTTTATTCTTCTCTTTGATGATTTTCAGCCATTTCCCTGACCTAGTGAGTATTTCTACCTTTTCTAGTCTCTTTAGAGTGGTTACATTTGGATATATCTCCTTTTCCTTATTGTAGTTTTCTAGCTGGGCTAATAACATTGTACGGGAGGTGGTGATCAAAGCCATCCCCAAGAAGAAGAAATTTAAAAAGGCAAAATTGCTGTCTGAGGAAGCCTTACAAATAGCTGAGAAAAGAAGAGAAGCGAAACACAAAGGAGAAAAGGAAAGATATAAGCATCTGAATGCAGAGTTCCAAAGAATAGCAAAGAGAGATAAGAAAGCCTTCCTCAGTGATGCACAGAAACAGAGGATGGTAATAGAGTGGGAAAGACTAGAGATCTCTTCAAGAAAATTAGAGATACCAAGGGAACATTTCATGCAAAGATGGGCACAATAAAGGACAGAAATGGTATGGACCTAACAGAAGCAGAAGATATTAAGAAGAGGTGGCAAGAATACACAGAAGAACTGTACAAAAAAAGAGCTTCATGACCAGATAACCATGATGGTGTGATCACTGGACTAGAGCCAACTGGACTTTAGGAAGCACCACTATGAACAAAGCTAGTGGAAGTGATGGAATTCTAGTTGAGCTGTTTCAAATCCTAAAAGATGATGCTGTGAAAGTGCTGCACTCAATATGCCAGCAAATTTGGAAAACTCAGCAGTGGCCACAGGACTGGAAAAGGTCAGTTTTCATTCCCATCCCAAAGAAAGGCAATGCCAAAGAATGCTCAGACTACCACACAATTACACTTATCTCACACGCTAGTAAAGTAATGCTCAAAATTCTCCAAGCCTGGCTTCAACAGTACGTGAACCATGAACTTCTAGATGTTCAAGCTGGTTTTAGGAAAGGCAGAGGATCCAGGTATCAAATTGCCAACACCCACTGGAGCATGGAAAAAGCAAGAGAGTTCCAGAAGAACATCTACTTCTGCTTTATTGACTATGCCAAAGCCTTTGACTGTGTGGATCACAAGAAACTGGAAAATTCTTAAAGAGATGGGAACACCAGACCACATTACCTATCTGCTGAGAATTCTGTACGCAGGTCAAGAGGCAACAGTTAGAACTGGACATGGAACAACAGACTGGTTCCAAATCGGGAAAGGAGTACATCAGGCTGTATATTTTCACCCTACTTATTTAATTTATATGCAGAGTACATCATATGAAATTCTGGGTTGGATGAAGCACAAGCTGGAATCAAGATTACTAGGAGGAATATCAATAACCTCAGATATGCAGATGACACCACCCTTATGACAGAAAGTGAAGAACTAAAGAAAGAAAAGAAGAGAAGCGAAACACAAAGGAGAAAAGGAAAGATATAAGCATCTGAATGCAGAGTTCCAAAGAATAGCAAAGAGAGATAAGAAAGCCTTCCTCAGTGATGCACAGAAACAGAGGATGGTAATAGAGTGGGAAAGACTAGAGATCTCTTCAAGAAAATTAGAGATACCAAGGGAACATTTCATGCAAAGATGGGCACAATAAAGGACAGAAATGGTATGGACCTAACAGAAGCAGAAGATATTAAGAAGAGGTGGCAAGAATACACAGAAGAACTGTACAAAAAAAGAGCTTCATGACCAGATAACCATGATGGTGTGATCACTGGACTAGAGCCAACTGGACTTTAGGAAGCACCACTATGAACAAAGCTAGTGGAAGTGATGGAATTCTAGTTGAGCTGTTTCAAATCCTAAAAGATGATGCTGTGAAAGTGCTGCACTCAATATGCCAGCAAATTTGGAAAACTCAGCAGTGGCCACAGGACTGGAAAAGGTCAGTTTTCATTCCCATCCCAAAGAAAGGCAATGCCAAAGAATGCTCAGACTACCACACAATTACACTTATCTCACACGCTAGTAAAGTAATGCTCAAAATTCTCCAAGCCTGGCTTCAACAGTACGTGAACCATGAACTTCTAGATGTTCAAGCTGGTTTTAGGAAAGGCAGAGGATCCAGGTATCAAATTGCCAACACCCACTGGAGCATGGAAAAAGCAAGAGAGTTCCAGAAGAACATCTACTTCTGCTTATTGACTATGCCAAAGCCTTTGACTGTGTGGATCACAAGAAACTGGAAAATTCTTAAAGAGATGGGAACACCAGACCACATTACCTATCTGCTGAGAATTCTGTACGCAGGTCAAGAGGCAACAGTTAGAACTGGACATGGAACAACAGACTGGTTCCAAATCGGGAAAGGAGTACATCAGGCTGTATATTTTCACCCTACTTATTTAATTTATATGCAGAGTACATCATATGAAATTCTGGGTTGGATGAAGCACAAGCTGGAATCAAGATTACTAGGAGGAATATCAATAACCTCAGATATGCAGATGACACCACCCTTATGACAGAAAGTGAAGAACTAAAGAGCCTCTTGATGAAAGTGAAAGAGGAGAGTGAAAAAGTTGACTTGAAACTCAACATTCAGAAAACGAAGATCATGGCATCTGGTCCCATCACTTCAAGGCACATAGATTGGGAAACAATGGAAGCAGTGACAAACTTTATTTTGGGGGGCTCCAAAATCACTGCAGATGGTGACTGCAGCCATGAAATTAAAAGACACTTGCTCCTTGGAAGAAAAGCTATGACCAACCTAGACAGCATATTGAAAAGCAGAGACATTACTTTGCTGACAAAGGTCCGTTTAGTGAAAGCTATGGTTTTTCCAGTAGTCATGTGAGAGTTGGATTATAAAGAAAGCTGAGTGCTGCAGAATTGATGCTTTTGAACTGTAGTGTTGGAGAAGACCCTTGGACTGCAAGGAGATCCAATCAGTCCATCCTAAAGGAAATCAGTCTTGAATATTCGTTGGAAGAACTGATACTGAAGCTGATACTCCAATACTTTGGCCGCCTGATGGGAAGAACTGACTCATTGGAAAAGACCCTGATGCTGGGAAAGACTGAGGGCAGGAGGAGAAGATGGCTTCAGAGGATGAGATGGTTGAATGGCATCACTGACTAGGTGGACGTGAGTTTGAGCATGCTCCGGGAGTTGGTGATGGACAAGGAAGCTTGGCATGCTGCGTGCAGTCCATGAGTCACAATCACAGTCGGACACGACTGAGTGACTGAACTGAACCGAATATTATTTCAAATTTTCTTCTCCTCCTTCACTTTATTCCATCTTCTCCCAATATTGTCCCATTTGCAAGATCAAAACCTCTTCTGTAAACTGATTTCATTCCTTTTTCAGAGTTTGAGCAAATCTCATCTTTAGAAAGAATGGGTTCTATCCAATACCTTTTATGACTTTTTCTCAGCACTTGAGTTTGTAATAATCCCACTGGATTTTATCCCTTTTTCAACCAGAAAGAATCCCTGCTCTAGAATCCCCAGGCTGCTGTTGTTGTTCAGTTGCTAAGTCGTGTCTGACTCCTCGTGACCCCATGGACTGCAGGGGTCCAATGCAGTCCTCCAGACTGCATGTCTGGAGGCCTCCCTCTCCCTTACTGTCTCCCAGAGTTTGCCCAAGTTCATGTCCATTGAATTGGTGATGCCATCCGACCATCTCATCCACTGTTGCCCTATTCTTCTGCTTTCAGTCTTTCCCAGCTCAGGGTCTTTTCTAGTGAGTTGGCTGTTTGCATCATGTGGCCAAAGCATTGGAGCTTCAGCTTCAGCATCAGTCTTTCCAACAAGTAGGATTGGAAGGACTGATGCTTTAGGATTACCTGGTTTGATCTTCTCAGTCTGGGGCTCTGTAAAACAATCCAGAGCAATTTGAGAGCGTGTGGTGTTGGGGTGACTCTTGAGCTGGTAGACAAACCATGGGTTCAGTCTTTTCTCAGATCTCTTCATTCTGAACAAGATAAAGAGAGACAGAATTTGGGGCAGCTAATCTCCTGTTGTCTGCTAATGTCTGGCTCCCCCAGATGCTCTCTAAAATCCATCAAAATCTGCCACTAATGATCTTTTTGTGCTTCACAAACTTTAGCTAATAGAAGAATCACCTGGAGAGCTTATTAAAGCATAGGTTCCTGAACTCCATCCTAGAGGTTCTGACTCAGCAGGCCTGGAGCACAGACCTCAAAATTTCATTTCTAGTAAGTTTCCAGGCCTTTTGATGCTGCCAGTCCATGTTTTGAGCAGCACTGCTCTAACCACACAAGCTACTTAGCTACTTCTGGGCAAATTAAAACCTTTACCTAGAAGAAAAGACACGATATAGAGAAAGACGCCCCCCCCCACCCAAAAAAAGTGGTAGACAAAATAATTCAAAGTGCTCATGCCTAAGAAACTTGCACATTTTGCCTGGTATGTGAAGTTTTCCTGGTAATTGAATATCTGTCAATAGCTCACCTAATTATTGTTTTAATGTGGCTACGCCAAGTCTTAGTTGTGGTGCGTGGGCTCTAGTTCCCTGGTCAAGGATGGAAGCCGGGCCCCCTGCACTGGGAGCATGGAGTCTTAACCACTGGACCACCAGGGAAGTCTCAGTGCTTGATCTATTCTTGCGATTCTAGGTACAGAGACCAAGAGCCTCCATCTCTCCTGAGGCTGTTTTGCTCCCCGGTGGAGGCTCTTGTTGCAGGTGGAAGAGTGTGAGTCTTCCCTACCTCACTTCTGCAAACTGACACATGGAGAGTAAAGTATGGACTTTATTTCCCTGAGCAAGTTCCCAGGAATTACCCCAACATAGTTCTAGTAAGAGTGACACTGGAGAATGAGGCTTAGATATATGTGGCAAAATGGGTTTCCTACTGTCTTTCCCCCTGGAAGTCTGGGTAGTTGGGTCTGCACAGGGACCCTTGCCTGGCTTACCCACCCAGTCTCAGGCTGACGATCCGAGGAGAAGGAGTGGGCAGAGACCGGTTACTCACTTCTCGGAGACGAGATACAGATGTCCCTTGCGCCTGAGTCTAGGCAGGTCCCGGACAGCAAGGATCTGCTTCTTTGGGCAGTGACCTATGACATGTGAACTCCACCCACTAGGAAATGTGACCGAAGGAATAGTAGCCTCCTTCTTACCGCTCAGATTACATATGTACTGTTCATTCCTTGAGGATTAGTGAGTAGGGAGTGGAGAGAGGCCATAATTATTCTTTCTTTTGTAAAAATCAGGAGACAGGTAACTAGCAAGCTTAACACACATGACCTCTGTAATTAGAGAGTTGATTGAGAAAGGTCCATTCTAGTTCTAGGAGTGTATGTTAGGAAAGTAACTCTAAGTTCCTCCAAATTCATATATTTCAACATCCAAATTTCTTGACTGATTTCTTTACCACTGTTATTACATTTATCTGTTCAATTCTGTGTTTTCATTGATATATACAACTTATTCATAGAGTAAGAGTTTATTATTGGTGTCAAATTATTTGTGTCAAATACTTATCCTGTTTTATCATTTTTAAAAATTTGTTTATGATGTCTTTGATGTATAAAGGTTTTAGGTTTCTATGCAGTCCAATCAATTGATCTTTCCTTTGTGGTTTATTGCATTGATGTTAAATACAGATTTTTTTCCAAACAAAAGTTTTTATTTATAGCCCATCTTTTTTTTTTTAGGACTTAAAGTAACCTGCATCACAGGGAATGTGTTAGTTGCTCAGTCATGTCTGACGCTTTGTGACCCCATGGACTGTAGCCCGCCAGGCTCCTCTGTCGGTGGGATTAAACTGGCAAGAATACTGGAGTAGGTTGCCATTTCCTCCTCCAGCAGATCTTCCCGACCCAGGGATCACACCTGGGTCTCCTGCATTGCAGGCAGATTCTTTACCATCTGAGCCACCAGGAAAGCTAAGTGACCTGCATGGGTATATAAAATAAGTAGGTAACCTAAAGAAAGGGCTTCCCTGGTGGCTCAGAGGTTAAAGCGTCTGCCTCCAATGCAGGAGACCTGGGTTTGATCCCTGGGTCGGGAAGATCCCCTGGAGAAGGAAATGGCAACCCACTCCAGTATTCTTGCTTGGAGAATCTCATGGACTGAGGAGCCTGGTGGGCTGCAGTCCATGGGGTCACAAAGAGTCGGACACGACTGAGTGACTTTACTTATTTACTTACTTACTTAACCTAAAGAAGAATGTAAAACAAACTCAGGGACCTAAAAAGGATGTCAGAATAAGGCTAAGAATAATTCATATCCTTATAATCTATTTACTTTTTTACAGTGGCTCGCACATTTAGGTTTAAGTTGTCAACCCATCTAGCCAAGAAGGAATCCATCACATGACTTATAAGGTTACAACATATAGTGTTTTTGGAAAGAAGTAAAGTTATTTTCAACATATAGAAATTTCTGACTTGGAGAGGGGGGTGTCATAAGTAATTCAGTGTTTGAGCAGCATTTTATGAGGATTTTATGATGCTGTTTCTTATATTGCCCCTCAACATGGCTCATTGTATTTTAGAAAAGCATGATTCATTGTGGAGTGGGCGAGGAGAGGTGCCTTAGAAATGCCTGTGCTCTGCTGATCTGACTTGATTCAGGGGTATGATTAGGTTAGTTTAGATTATTTGAAGGAATGTTTTTCAGGACTTGTTTCCTAAATATTGCTGCTCAATAAATGATGGGGCCCATGTGTTCAGATGATTCTGTTTCATCCATCCCTAGGAAACAGTTGATCTGTGTTGCCAGTTGAATTACAAGGATCTGTGCCCAAAAAGAAGGCTGCCTGCCTCCATTATAGGGCTAAGCTGGGTCTAGGGAGCTAAGCTGAGGGAAATGTACAAATCTGCCCTTCGTGGTTGAATCTCAATTCCTGTCCTTACAATGTGATCACATACTTTTAGCCTGAAAATCTCATGGTAGTTGTAACTAGATACCAAATTTGTCTTAAGAAAAATTTCAACAAAATAATGAACTCTCAACTTTGAACAATGGTTATATCCTTCTAAGACAAACATGAAATGATACCCTATTTCTATAAGGGCTATAAAAATAGTAACTGTGCTTTCCAGATAGGTGATCTGTACCCATTTTTTTCTCGGCAATATTTACCTTGAAAAACCAACTGTCTGTTTGCTGCTGCTGCTAAGTCACTTAAGTCGTGTCCGACTCTGTGCAACCCCATATAGGCTGTTCCTAATTAGAGGTTTAAAACCAAATCATTTATGACTAAGAGAATGCTGGTTTTTCTGTTCTCTTTAGAAGAGGATTGCTTGCATTTAGTTACTTCTAAAATAGTGTGGTATATTTTAAAAAGTATCTAAAAAAGAGAACAGGCCACTTTCCCTCTATTCCCTGGTAGAATGCCTGACTGATGAAGTGGCTTACGATAGCAGGTTTTCTAACAGCATGCATAATTTGGGATCTCTTGGGACCCTATAAAACTTCCCCTGTAACTGATTGCTTTTCACAGAATTGAAGTCCAAACAAAAGATAGTAAAGACCACAAATAATTTAACATGGTTTCTGATATTTTTCCACAAAATGATAAATACTGTAATAACATTTCTGGGTGGAAAAGGTATGTCTGAAGTCAGCCTACTTCTCTTATAAGCCATCAGCCTGAGAAACTCATACTTGCCATTGGCCAAGCCAAAAATCAGCATATATTTTGCATGGAATAGCCAGTCATCTGTAACATGCCAAAAATGGAGAGAGAAAATGGTTGTTCTTTTTAAGATAATGACATTGTAGATCCAGCTAGGTAGAACCATACTCAGAGGATAAATAAAGATGAGTAAGTTCTTTGGAACTGGAGCTCATCACTAAATGGATTTTAAATGACTCTAGATGCAATGGGTTCATCTCATTCTTCTGTTTCAGGGCCACCATATTCTAATCGTGTGTACAAAGAGGCTCCATGGCTCTCTCTTTGGCTGAAATCAGACAAAAGACCACTACTTCTTAGTTTACCCTATCCATTAAAACAATACAAAGGAAACCTGACTACTTGATGTTCTTTCTTCTTTTCATTTCCTTGTGACTTTTTATTTTGATATAATTTCAAATTTCCCTCTCTTGTTCTCTCTTTCTCTCCCCTTTTCCTGAAATAAATCCCACTTGGTCATAGTACATTATTTTTTTATATGGCATTAGATTCTGTTTCTTTGAGTATTTTTGCACCAATATTCATAAGTGAGGCAAATTTATAGTTTTGTTTCTTCTTCTGCACTATCCTTATCAGGTTTAGACGTTAGTATTTTCTTTGTTTCATAAAAAGAATTTTGAAAGTTTCCTTCATCATCACAATTAATGAAGCATTTGACTACCTGTTCTCGAGTGGTTTGGTAGAATTCCTGTGGGTAACAGTCTAGGCCTACGGATTTTCTGTGTTAGTTCCTTGATGATGGTCTCAATTTTTTTTTTTTAATGGACATTGGTATGTTTCAGCTTTTAATGTCTAATGGAGTCCATTTTGGTAAACTGTCTTAGGAATTACCTATTTTATCTCTTTTCAAAATTTATTTGCATGGTGGTCTGCAAAAGTAACTTTTTGAATTTTCTTTTATTTCAAAGATTATTTCTCCTTTTACTTGATTTTTTCCTTTTCATTTTCTCGCTGATTAGTTAGCAGTTTGTCTACTTTGATAAGTATCTTCAAAAAGTGAAGTTTTTTTTTTGTATTAATTAGATCTACTATTTGTTTCCACAATTAGATCTACTCCACACCAGGGATTAGCAAAGTATGGACCGTGGGCCAAATCTGGCCTGTCATCTGATTTCATAAGAAAGTTTTATTGGAACACAGTCAAGTCATTTATTCACATATTGTCTGGTTGCTTTTGTGCTACAAAGCCAGGATTGAGTAGTTGTAACAGAAGCGTCTGGTCCAGAAAACCTAAAATATTTACTATTGGGCCCTCTATAGAAACATTTCCTGACTCTTGCTCTACATCATTAATTTCTGTTCTCACATTTCTTGTATCCTTTCTTATGCTTCCTTTTGCTTTATAAAAGTGGTTGTAGTTTATCTGTATTCTTCTATTTTGGGTTCTTTTTTGACTTATAGGGGCTTCCCTTATGGATCAGCTGATAAAGAATCCGCCTGCAATGTGGGAGACCTGGGTTCGATCCCTGGGTTGGGAAGATCCCCTGGAGAAGGGGACGGCTACCCGCTCTAGTGTACTGGCCTGGAGAATTCCATGGGCTGTATAGTCCATAGGGTTGCAAAGAGTCGCCTGAGCGACTTTCACTTTGACTTAATTGGATCTTACTTTCTCCCTGCACTTCTTTTTCCTGTCACCGCACAGTTTTCAAAGGATATCTATTGCTTCCTTTTTATTCTTGCTTTCCCAGAACCAGTACCTTTCTCATTGTTCATTTGCCAAGTTGTGTCTGACTCCTTGCAACCCCATGAACTGCAGCACACCAAGTTTCCCTGTCCTTCACCATCTCCCAGAGTTTACTCAAATTCATCTCCACTGAGTCACTGATGCCATCCAACCATCCCATCCTCTGTTGCTCCCTTCTCCTCCTGCCCTCAATCTTTCCCATCATCAGGGTCTTTCCCAGTGAGTCGATTCTTTGTATCGTGTGGCCAAATTATTGGAGCTTCAGCTTCAGCATCAGTCCTTCCAGTGAATACTCAGGGTTGATTTCCTTTAGGATTGACTGGTTTGACCTGAAGTCTCATAGATTTTTCTTCTTTTGCTTGTAGTTAGTACTCTGATATGCCAGGTCTCTTTTTCAGTATTTTCACCCTTAAGGTGAACTTCCTCTTTCTGGGAGTGACTCTGACTCATGATTGGGCCCTTTGCTTCCCTCTTCTCTTTCACAGGTCTCTTCTAGCACCCCCTCACTCTCTAGAATGATGTGTGGGCAATTGAGAGACAGCTTTGCTGGAACTTGCTATTCACTTTTTCATAACAGGTGATTAAAGTTTGCACTTTTCTCTTGTCTTCCAGTGGTGATGACGGCACTGGTTTTATGTTGTTCTGTTTGCTTTTGCAGTTGATCTGAAGTATATTTTGGAGAATGTATGGAGAGATTTGAATTTAAGGGGCCGCCATTATCAGTGAAGTAATTGGAACGCTCATCTTAATGAACTCTTTTTTGAAAATTTATTTCTGGTTGTGCTGGGTCTTTGCTGCTGCACAGGCTCTTCTCTAGTTGCGGCGAGCGGGGGCTTCTCTTCTTGCAGGGCTCTCATTGCAGAGGCTTCTCTTGTTGCGGAGCATGGGCAGTAGAGTTTGTGGGCTTCGAGCACAGGCTCAGTAGTTCTGGTGCATGGACTCAGTTGCTCTGTGGCGAGTGGGATCTTCCCGGATCAGGGATCCTACCAGTGTCTCCTGCACTGGCCGGGAGATTTTCCCCACTGAGCCACCAGGGAAGCCCTGTAATAAACTCTTCAAGAGCTGACTTTCCGCCTCCATATCTCTGCTCTCCTGCCCTTTCTTCTCTGGAAACCTCACTCCTCTTCTTCAGTTCCTCTATTCCCTTCTTTCATGATCCCCTCAACTGAAAGTACATGTTCTTTCTGAATCTTTTCCTGGAGGAAATATTGGGAGGAGTTTGGCACAGTTACTCTGCAGTCAGGTTATCTAAATTCAAATCTCAGATCTGCTGTTTACAATCTCTGCGCCTTTAAGCAAGTTATTTAACCTCATGTGGCTAAACTGCCTTAACTATAAAAATGGGAATAAGGTTATGGATTTGTTGTGAGACTAAATGGGTTAATGCACATGGAAAACCAGCATATGTGATACGCAACAAGCATCTATCAAATGTTAACTGTGACTTAAATTTGTCTTATGACATCTATTATATACTCCTTTATATTTTTGTTGCATTGATATAGTGTGTAACTTCTCTTCTCGATTAAATACATACGAAGGGCAGGAACCATGTCTTATTCAGAGTACTTGTATTCCATTTGGCTAATATATCAGGTAGGGGCTTCCCTGGTAGCTCAACTGGTAAAGAATCCACTTGCAATGCAGGAGACCTGGGTTCCATCTCTGCGTTGGGAAGATTCTCTGGAGAAGGGCATGGCAACCCACTCCAGTATTTGTCAGGAAAAGCCCATGGATAGAGGAGCCTGGCAGGCTATAGTGCATGGGATCGCAAAGAGTCGGACATGATTGAGCAACTTTCAGACTCCCCGTATATCAGGTGCGTAGACTTCCTCATATTGCTGACTGCTTACATTTTAACAGTAGGGAATGCCATGCTCGCCACTGTCCTGGACACTAGGTATACAAAGACGAATGAGACATGGTGTTTCATAATACACACAGGCATAATTATACATACATAGTAATATAATGCATAAAGTATAGTTTGAAGTTGCAGGGAACTCTGGGAGCCCTGAGAAAGTAATGACTGATTTTCCCAGAGTTGCTTGCCTGCATTAACAAAGCTGAAACATAATTTCTAAGAATCTGATGAACGAAGTGCCAAATTTCTCTTCTCTGAGTCATTCTTGCAGGTCTGGTTTTTCAGCTTCAGGCTTCTAGCTTAGATTTGCCCTGTGGTTGGGGAAAGGAGAGAGAGAAGGCAGAGTGACCACTGAAAGTGCAACAGAGAATGGCCATTTGAATGAGAGACCGGGCATGTAAAATACTTAATAGAGCAAAGGATCAGAGAGTCAGGCAGGACAGGATTCAGCGTGAGCTGCCTTCTACTGAGGATCCTTTTCCACTCCAAATGAGCTCAGCAGGGATTCAACCTACCTTTAGTTCAAACCGTGAGCTCCTTGGATGGAAGGAAGGGAATCTAGAGAGAGTTGCTCTCTGACCAACCTGGACCTAAACTTAACCAATGAGACGTTTCCTGTGAACAGAAGGAATTGTGGACCCGCCATTACTGTAACATTACAGTTATTTGTGGCATGCAGGATCTAGTTCCCTTCCCAGGGATTGAACCCAGGCCCCCTGCCTTGGGAACACAGAGTCTTAGCCACTGGACCACCATGGAAGTCCCAAGATTACATTTTAAGATTTATTTTTTTCACTTGTTTGTTTTCTGCCTTTCGCACTAGAATGAATTCCATTTGGTGCAGGGATTTCATTTTCTCATCACTTTATCCTGCTCCAAAGCATGCTTGGCACATAGAACTTTCTAAATATTCACTGAATGAATGAGTAAACTTATTCCAAGAAGGAGCATTGGAATCACCTTTGGAAGTACATTCCACTTGTAGATTACTTGGTGGAGAATTGGTATCTGCAGTTTCCTATCTTTTCATTCAAGGATGTGGTACTTTTCTCTTTATTGATTTCTTTCATGTCCTTCAGAGAAAAAAAAATCTTCATACTGTTGCCAAAATCTTGACTCCCTGTCCAACTGATGCCAAATATAAATATGGAGACAGAGTTTGGAGAAAATAAAAAAGTAGATTTATTCTTTGCCAGCAAAGGGGAAACACAGTAGGCTAATGCTTCAAGAGCTGTGCCCTGCTCTCTGGGAAATAGGGGAAAAACTTTTATATCCTAACGAATGTTTTGCTTTTTGGGGGAGCAAAATTTCAAAATGGCTACAGCAACTGGGTCTGGTGTCTCTGAAGTTATTGACCTTTTTGAAATGTAAAATGCTACAAGAGAAGAATGCCAGGTGCAGAGTATAGTTTATATGGAATCAGAGAGTAATTAGTTTTGTTGAGCTTTGTGAAGGACAAATCTAGCTACAAGTGTTTGTAGTAACAGCTAAAGAATAATCAAGATTGCTTACCTCTTTTAGGCTTAGTTATGCTGTTTCCCCAGCTTGTTCATTGTTTCCTTATTTTCCTTGTTTATCAGAAAAGTCTCATGTCTGTTTAAGAAAAGTATTATTTCGATTTTCCTGCCACAATGTAAGTCTTGGACATTTCTAGCTAGATTTATTTCTAGGTATTTGAAATTTGTTCATGATTTCTTCTCTTGTGAATAGAGAGATCTTTTAATTTTTGTTTTATTTGTGGTTTCAGTTTGCTTGTGTGAGCAGGCCTATGTTCATCCTGGGGGCTCAAAGGGAGAATCCATTTCCTTGCCCTTTCTGGTTTCTAGAGCCTGCCTATATTCCTTGGCTTGTGGCCCCATCCTCAGTCTTTAAAGCTCCTCAGTTTAACCTTAAATTTCTCTCTGGCCCTGATCTTGTCTCCTTCTTTTAAGAACCCTTGTCACTGCATTGAGCCCATCTGAATAATCCAGGATAATCTTCCACACTGTAATTACATTTGCAAAGTCTTTATGCTATTAAGGTAACATGATACAGATTCTAGGAACTAGGATGTGGACATCTTTGGAGGGACCATTATTCAGCCCACCATACTTGTTCTTGCAGATATGTAGAAAGCTGTTAGTTTTTCTCTGTTCTTACCTTTGGGTGCACTTTGCCAAATTCCTGTTATTTGTATATTCATTTTTTAGTTGATTCTTTTTGATTCACTAGCAGTTGATAATTTGACCCCTTTCTTTCTGGCATTTATAGCTCATCTTTTCCTTGCCTAGGTCTGCATTGTCTAGAATCTCCTGAGTATAGAGGAGCCTGGCAAGGTTGCAAAACAGTCGGACATGACTCAGGGGCTAAACAGCAACAACAGGGCTAAATAGCAGCTGTCAGGCCATACATCCTTGGATTGTTCTTAACTTTACTAGAAATTGCTTCATTGTTTTACCACTAAGTATGGTGGTTTCTAATAAATACTCTTTTAAATCAGTGAGTTTCTTTCAACTTAAATCCTAGTTTATGAAGATTTCTATAGGAATGTCCATTAAATGTATTAACCATTATGATTATAAAAGTTACCATATGTTTTTTCTCTTTTGATCTATTAATATCTTTCCCAATAATGATCATCTCTGTATTCCTTGAGTAAATCTCCCTTGTTTCTAGTATACTGTTCTTTGAATGTATTGCTGACTTCTATTTGCTATTATTTTATTTTGTATTTTTGTATTTATATTTATAAGTTAATTTGGCATAGCATGTTTAGTTGTTGGTTGTGCCATTTTGTACAGCTTGGGCATTGTCGATTATCCAGTCATGCTGAATGAATTGGAAACTTGCTACCTTTTTATATGATCTGCAACTGTTTAAATACTATTAAAATTATATATGTTTTGGAAATTTAAGAAGTGTGAGTTTCCTTGAACCACTACTCAGTTCAGTTCAGTTCGGTTCATTTCAGTCACGGAGTCGTGTCCGACTCTTTGCGACTCCATGAATCGCAGCACACCAGGCCTCCCTGTCCATCACCAACTCCCGGAGTTCACTCAGACTCACGTCCATTGAGTCCGTGATGCCATCCAGCCATCTCATCCTCTGTTGTCCCCTTCTCCTCCTGCCCCCAATCCCTCCCAGCATCGAGTCTTTTCCAATGAGTCAACTCTTTGCATGAGGTGGCCAAAGTATTGGAGTTTCAGCCTCAGCATCATTCCTTCCAAAGAACAGCCAGGACTGATCTCCTTTATAATGGACTGATTGGACCTCCTTGCAGTCCAAGGGACTCTCAAGAGTCTTTTCCAATACCACAGTTCAAAAGCATACAGAGTCTTTTCCAATGAGTCAACTCTTTGCATGAGGTGGCCAAAGTATTGGAGTTTCAGCCTCAGCATCATTCCTTCCAAAGAACAGCCAGGACTGATCTCCTTTATAATGGACTGATTGGACCTCCTTGCAGTCCAAGGGACTCTCAAGAGTCTTTTCCAATACCACAGTTCAAAAGCATAATTCTTTGGTGCTCAGCTTTCTTCACAGTCCAACTCTCACATTCATACATGACCACTGGAAAAACCATAGCCTTGACTAGACGGACCTTTGTTGGCAAAGTAATGTCTCTGCTTTTGAATATGCTATCTAGGTTGGTCATAACTTTTCTTCCAAGGAGTAAGCGTCTTTTAATTTCATGGCTGCAGTCACCATCTGCAGTGATTTTGGAGCCCAAAAAAATAAAGTCTGACACTGTTTCCACTGTCTCCCCATCTATTTCCCATGACGTGATAGGACCAGATGCCATGATCTTTGTTTTCTGAATGTTGAGCTTTAAGCCAACTTTTTCACTCTCCTCTTTCAGTTTCCTCAAGAGGCTTTTTAGTTCCTCTTCACTTTCTGCCATAAGGGTAGTGTCATCTGCATATCTGAGGTTATTGATATTTCTCCCAGCAGTCTTGATTCCAGCTTGTGCTTCTTCCAGTCCTGCATTTCTCATGATGTACTCTGCATATAAGTTAAATAAGCAGGGTGACAATATACAGCCTTGACGTACTCCTTTTCCTATTTGGAACCAGTCTGTTGTTCAGTATTCTTGCCTTGAGAACCCCATGAACAGTATGAACAGAACCACTACTATTTATCTCTAAAACCATCTTCTGTACGTAGTAGCGAGATTGCCTTATCCTGAACCACCTATACTTTCTTCCCTACTTTGTCTTACAACATTTGCAGTAAAGCTGTGACTTGTGGAACAGGTTTTCTTCGGGCAAAGCTGCCCAGTCCATAAAAAGGGGTCACGTCCATGGGCTTGGCTTCTTTCAAAGGAACCTGTTGGTTGAGGGGCTTACTCAATAGGGTTGGCTCTCATGAGATTTTCTTTCTCTCAGGTGCTTTGGGAGTTGTCTCTATCACATGTTAATCATCACAGTGTTCCTATGAAACTTCTTAGCAAGTCTTTTCAGTTTAGGGACAGGGATCATCTTCGAAGGAAGTGACCTCTGACACCAGAGTTTTGAATAACTAGTCTCTATTTGGATCTTCCCTGGTGGCTCAGGCAGTAGAGTCCGCCTGCGATGCAGGAGACCCAGGTCTGATTCCTGGGTCAGGAAGATCTCCTGGAGAAGGGAATGGCTACCCACTTCAGTATTCTTGCCGGGAGAATCCCATGAACAGAGGAGCCTGGTGGGCTACAGTCCACGGAATCACAGAGAATTGGACAGACACGACTGATCAGTTAACACTTTCATAGTCTTTATTTTAAAAGCTTGAAGAATGTGCCTGTATTACGCAGTACCAGGTCTGAACTATCATTTGGATTGATTACCATGACATTGAGCAGAGACCAACAAATGGTTCTTTGGTAATAAAAGATGAGGAAGCCCAAACCAAGAGGGACCATTCCCCGCTTTCCATCATGAAAAGCCTGACTGTTTGAGGTGGCCTTTTTTATTTCCTCAGGGAGCAATTCTCAGTTCTCTGCTGAAATGTTGCTCTCAGCTCAGAATTTCAAACGGGTGCTTTTTTGTCTAAATGAGGTTTGTCCAAGGCAAGGACAATGAGTTTTAGCTTAGGAAACCAAGGGAATTTGCATTGAATAGACTTAAATAATTTTTAAGAAGGATCCTCTGATTGGGTATCTTTTGGTCGAGAATCTTTCATCAGGACTGAGTTTACAGGAATATAAAAGTGGAGTTTCTTGGACTGCTACCACTAGTTTCTACATTGAAATGGTGCAGAAGGCATCCTCTTGTAAATGCTAACTTTGGAAGATTGTTCAATTAGAAAGTAATGTTTTGGTATAAGGTGTAAGTTGATTTCTAATTCTTTTCCTCTTGCAGTAAAACAAACCATCAGTAACATTTCAATATTTAATGAAACCTGCTTGAGATGGAGAAATATGAAGACAGCTGATACAGAGGAGATGTATTTAGTAAGTTACTGAAACTTATTCTTTTTTTAGGTGTTTGTCTTGTGTGGGAGGTTAAAAAAATATCAACAACAACAACAAAAAACCCCACTTAGATAGCTTCCATAATCAATGAAAGATATAGTTACAATTGCAATAAGAAGCAAAAACCATATGAGCCAGGAATCCCACTACTGAGCAAATACCTGGAGAAAACCATAATTCAAAAAGATACATGCACCCCAATGTTCATTGTAGCACTATTTAGAGTAGCTGGAGCATGGAAGCAACCTAAATGTCCATCAACAGAGGAATGGATAAAGACGTGGTGCATATATACAAAGGACTATGACTCAGCCATTAAAAAAGCAAACTAATGCTATTTGCAGCAGCATGGATGGACCCAAAGATTGTCATACTGAGTGAATAAGTCAGAGAAAGACAAATATCATATGATATCATTTATATGTGGAATCTAAAAAAAAAAGTACTAATGTCTGTTTGCAGGTACCAGTGCCTGTTTGCAGGTACCCGTGCCTATTTGCAGGTACGAATGCCTATTTACAGGTATGAATGCCTGTTTGCAGGTACCAGTGCCTATTTGCAGGTATGAATGCCTATTTGCAGGTACCAGTGCCTGTCAGACATGGAGAACAGACTTGTGGATTTAGCAGGGGAAGGGGAGGGTGGACTGAACTGAGAGAGCAGCATTGAAATATACACATTAGCATATATAAAATAGATAGCTAGTGGGAAGTTGCTGTATAATAAAGAAGGCTCAACCCAGTGCTCTGTGACAACCTAGATGGGTAGATGGCATGGAGTGGTGGGAGAGAGCGTCAAGAGGGAGGGAAGACGGCTGATTCATGTTGTTGTTGGCAGAAACCAACACAACATGGTAAAGCAATTATGCTCCAGTTTGAAAAAAGGATACAAATGAAGGAGAGGTAGGGGGTCAGAGAGGGAGGGATAAATTGGGAGACTGAGACTGACATGCGTGCGTGCATGCTAAGTCACTGCAGTTGTGTCTGACTCTGTGGGACCCTATGGGACCCACCAGGCTCATCTGTCCATGGGAGGTACTTGTAACAGAGAAACAAGTCATTCATTCCAGTATTCGCCAAGCAAGAATACTGGACTGGGTTGCCATGCCCTCCTCCAGGGGGTCTTCCCAACCCAGGGACTGAACCCACATCTCTTGTGTTTCCTGCACTGGCAGGCAGGTTCTTTACCTCTAGTGCCACCTGGGAGGCCCAGGGACTGGCATATACATACTACCATATATGAAATAGATAACTGGTAAGAGCCTGGGGTATAGCACAGGGAACTCTACTCTCTAATGAGCTATATGAAAAAGAATCTTAAAGAAGTGGATATATGTATATGCATAACTGATTCACTTTGCTGTGCATCTGAAACTAACGCAACATTGTAAGTTAACTATACTCCAGTAAAAATTAAAAACGTAGAATTCTTAAAAAAGAAAAAAGGCAGCAAGAAAGTGGGCATTTCTGCTGCATAGTTGAAGTCAGAGACTTTGGGGATTGATGAGAGAGACGTGAGGGTTTCTCTGTGTAACATAGTCTGATACAGAGCCGAGGTTCAGGCAGTATCCATGGAAGGAAGCCAGTGGCTTTTCATGGGTGTGTGTCTCTCTGCACTAGTGCCTCTGATAAGGGTCTGAACGTGTTGCCTAGCGAGTCAAGGGGGAACTTTTCAAGCTAAGTATGTTTGTAACAAAGGTACAGACCATGGGATGAGCTGCTGCTAGAAGAAATTAAGTAGGAAGAGAAGTGGATCTATTGGTCCAGATGCTGGGACTGTCAGAAGGTGGTGAGAGAGGAGAAAAACCCTTCCCGGGTCTTACCAGAAACTGGCTAGGAGTATCCTAACGCACACCTGCTCTGGAAAAGCCTTAGTTTGGATTCTTCATTTTTTTTCCTCGGAAATCATTCTCTGGCCTTCCTTCTTCAGTTCTGCCCACAGGCTTTCTCACTGGGCATGTGCTATTACGTGTGTGGGAACAAAAAAGGAGACACTTGTCAGTTTCAGGGACTGTTGTGCATTTTGATTTAAAAACATATTTATTTTACTGATGGTATTGTAATTATGGACTTCCCAAATATTTATAGTATTACAGCTCTACTTGTATTTCATATTTCTTTTCTCAGACTTTAAGCTTTTTATTTTGTGTTGGGGTTGAGCCTATTGACAGTGTTCTGGTGGTTTCAGGCGAACAGCAAAGGGACTCAGCCATTCATGTACATATATCCATCCTCTCCCAAACCCTCCTCCCATCCAGGATACCACATAATGTATTTCACTTTTTAGAGAAACTTTAGAATGGAGAGCAAGAGTGCTCATGAGAAAAAGTAAGTATCCAGGCATTCAACCTTTCAAGCTAGTAGTTTACCTGCTGAACTTTTCTATGTTTCAGGTCCACATTTGGGGCCAGAGATGGTATCAAAAAGGATTTGCCCAGGAAATGATCTTTAATATCACTGCCAGCAGTCAGACTCCTGAGACGTGTTTGGACCTGAGTCCAGGTACCAACTACAGTGTCAGCATCCAACCTTTGTCTTCTGAGCTTCCTGTGGTCATCTCCCTGACAACCCAGATAACAGGTAAATCTTGAATAACAGCATTTGGCCGAATGAAATCGCCGCAGAGCTGTATAGGCTCAAACAAAGAGGCACACTATTACTTTTTATCATTATATGATGAACTTTAAGAGAAAGAGGAAGAAGGATATGAGATTGGAGAGAGGTTCTCAAGGGACTTCCGTGAAACTGTAATGTTTTATTTCTTAAAAAGATATCTGAAACAAAATAGCAGCATTGAATAAATCTGGGGAGTGTGTCCATGAGTGTTGGTTACATTCCTTCTGGATATTTGAATTATTTCATCCTTAAGAAGAATTACTTGAATAACAGCATTTGGCCGAATGAAATCGCCGCAGAGCTGTATAGGCTCAAACAAAGAGGCACACTATTACTTTTTATCATTATATGATGAACTTTAAGAGAAAGAGGAAGAAGGATATGAGATTGGAGAGAGGTTCTCAAGGGACTTCCGTGAAACTGTAATGTTTTATTTCTTAAAAAGATATCTGAAACAAAATAGCAGCATTGAATAAATCTGGGGAGTGTGTCCATGAGTGTTGGTTACATTCCTTCTGGATACTTGAATTATTTCCTCCTTAAGAAGAATTTGTCCTTTGACTGTTTCTTTCTCAGAACGTGTTTGTCATTCTATTACAAGTACCTTAAGAGTGGGTTATCCTCAGGGGCAGAATGACTGGCAGTCCCAGTCTAGTAACCCTAGAAAATCACTTTGCACTCATTTTCTCATCTTGCCTCAGATCTGTGATGGTGTCCTCCGGCCCCCCAACACACACACTCTGAGCTAATTATCAGAGTATTCGTTTCTTGTGTCTTATTTCCCTTATAAATTAGAAGTAATCAGGTGAGGACTTCCTACTCCCAGTCTCCCAGGGCTGCCTGCAGGCAGAACCTATATTTTATTTTTTCTTTTGGTCCCAACTCTCCTGCTCTCACCTTCCCTTAATCCTGCCACCCCTTCTTGCCTCGTCTGCTCCCCCAGTAAAGAATGAGTCCCCTCACTGCACTGGCAGGCTGTCATGTCTCCTTTTTAAATGAAAACAAAGATAGACATGCTTCTCTGGATGCCGTGTTCCCTGCAGCTGCTCTATCTTTTCTCAGCCCCTCTTTACAGTGAAACTTCTTGCAAGAATGTTGTGGAGGCGCCACATCCTTACCTCCTCTTCTGTCTTTAACTGTTTCCAGTCCAGAGGCATTTGTTCTCAATGCTTTAGTGGGAGTGTCTCTATCTTGCAAAATCTGCCGGCCAATTTTATTCTTATCTGATTTTCTCTACAGCATTTGGCATCCCCTCCTTGAAACACCTTTTCTCTTGGCTTTTGGATCCTCGCTGGCTGCTCTTTCCCAGTCTGTTCCACTAGTTCCATCTACTTTAGCGTTGCCCCGCCCTCTGCCTTCTCATCCTTTTACTTCATTATCTGCCCTTTCTGCCTCGGTGATCTCTACCAGCCTCATAGCTACAAACAATACCTGTATTTTGACAATCCCCAAATATGTGTCCTAGTCACATTCTCTCCTCTGAGCTCCATATATCTACCTGTCTCCAATATCCTATTTGAACATTTAATAAGCAAGACCAATAGAACTTTTGATTTCTGATCTTTTACCCCACAAATCCATTTTCCACCCAGGCTTCTTGTCTCAGTTTTTGGCATTCACTGACTGCTCAAGCCATAAAGTAATTGTAATTAATTCTGCTTCTCCCACCAGTTTCTAGTCCTTAACAAGCTGGCTTGTTCCTGAAATAAACATTATGAATCCAACCACTTCTACCCCCTTTGCCTTTACAACTAGCCACTTAATCCAAGCTAGCGACTTCTTGCTTGGGCTCCTGTAATAGCTTCTAAATCTTCTCCCTACTTTCACAGTTGCCTGTCAGCTGCTGCTGTCTTCATCCTCACCAGAGCTTTAAAAAGATCACTCAAGGGATTTCCCGGGCAGCCCAGTGGTTAAGACTTCATGCTTCCAGTGGAGGGGACATGGGTTTGATCCCTGGGAGCTAAAATCCCATGCATTGCATAGCGCAGCCAAAAGATTAAAAAAATTTTTTTTAATTGGAATAAAAAAATATTTAAGAAGCTCACTCAAAGTGTCATACTGAGTGAAGTAATTCAGAGAGAGAAAAACAAATATGTAATGTTGCTTATATGTGGAATCTAAAAAATGGTACAAATGAACTTATTTGCAAAACAGAAATGGAGTCACAGATATAAAAAACAAACATAGTTACTAGGGGGAAAGGATAGGCAGGATAAATTGGGAAACTGGGATTGACATATACACAGAACCATATATAGGGCTTCCCTGATAACTCGATAAAGAATCTGCCTGCAATGCAGGAGACCCCAGCTTGATCTCTGGGTTGGAAAGATCTGCTGGAGAAGAGATAGGCTCCCCACTCCAGTATTCTTGGGCTTCCATTGTGGCTCAGCTGGTAAAGAATCTGCCTGCAATGCAGGAGACCTGGGTTGATCCCTGGGTTGGGAAGCTCCCTTGGAGAAGGGAAAAACTACCCACTCCAGTATTCTGGCCTGGAGAATTCCATGGACTGTATAGTCCTTGGAGTGGCAAAGAGTTAGACACGACTGAGCAACTTTCACTTTCGCAACAATATAAAAAATAGATAACAAATAAGGACCTATTGTATAGCACAAAGAACCGATACTCTGTAATGACCTGTATGGAAAAAGAGTCTAAAAAAAGAGTGGATATATGTATATGTAAAACTTCTTCACTTTGCTGTACACCTGAAACTAACAAAACATTGTAAATCAACTATATTCCAATAAAAAATTAATAAAAAAAAGAAAAAACATTCACATAAGAACATGTCATCTCCAGCTCAAAACTGTCGGATGAGTTTGCGATAGTGTTGGACTAGAATCCATGTGTCTGACCATGGAACATGTATGTAGTCTGGCCCTTGCCTGCCTCACTGACCTCATCTTCCTCTGCCCTCTCTTGTTCTCACTGAGCATCAGCTGCCTCCCTACCTTCCTTGCTGTTTCTCAAACGGGTCACACTTGCTTTTGCATCCAGATCTTTCCATCTGGTGCTTACTCATCCTTAGACACTCTCTCCACATGTCATTGTTATGTAGTCGCTAAGTCATGTTTGATTCTTTTGCGACCAACTGCAGCCTGCCAGGCCCCCTGACATGGGATGTCCCAAGCTAGGAAATACTGGAGCTGGTGGCCGTTTCTTTCTCCAGGGCATTTTCCTGGCCCAGGGGTCAAACCCGCATCTCCTGCATTGCAGGCAGATTCTCTACACCTGAGCCACCAGGGAAGCCCTATCACTCAGATTTCTGCTCAAATTCATCCTTTCAAAAATCACCTCCCCATCACTATCCATTTCCTCTGTTCGAATTTCTTCACAGAACTCATTTCAGAACTTGTATTTTGAATTTTACTTGTTTGTTTTCTTTCCCCTACTAAAATAGGAGCCCTCTGATGGCAGAGATTTTTGTCTGTGTGTTCTGCCTTGAATCCCCAACACATAAGGATCGTGCTATCCCACATAAGGACAATGATAGCAGAGCAAAGAAATATTTTTGTAATGAACGCATCTGAAGACTAATCTCAAAATGGCCAGCGGGTGGTATTGGCATTGAGAAAATGCCTGGTTAGTTAATGAAAGCTTTAGACCAAAAAAGAATTCACCAGCTGGTGAGTTGGAAGGAATGTTCAATTTGGGCATTTCTTCCCATGGTGATTTATCAAGATGAATAGCTATTCAGTCTCCTACTCTTTGGTCCTTCTCCTGTTTGGATGTTTTGCACTGCTGATTCACAGTAGCATTTCATATGTTTTGATTTGGGGGAGAGAGTTTCCTCTTGATGAGCCTCATTTATACCTTGTTTTGTACATGAAACACAGCCTGGGAGCTCACGCACTCTGTATCTGTGCTCATGGCCACCAGGGGACACTGTTGAGCTATTTGATTTCATTGAGACCCTGCCTCTCTGTTTTCCCTATCTATCCCACTTTAAAGAATTCGCAATTTTAAAAAGTATGAAAGTTCTAAGCAAACAAACAAGAGAAGAGCAGACCCCAAGCCCTTCTTTTAATGAAGAAGAGATGTGCTTCGTTGTCTAAGATGTGACTCTGTTTTAGTGAAATCGTAAACTTTTGAATTTTACCAGAAATGTGAGGCAAGGGGTTTGGACCTGGAATATGCGGCAGCTGGTTTCCCAGAAGAAAAGTGCGTGGAATTTCCATTCTGAGTGTCTTACGTTAAGTTAAATCTTACTGATGGGAACAAGATGAAAGCATGCTCTTTAAATATATTGCTGAGAGAGAATGAAAGTTTTTGGAATGTTGAAGGACAGAGGCAAGTGTTGCAGCGAAAACAAAAGAGGGTGCTGGTGAGAAGGGTGATGAGCTGGAGAGGAGATCGCATGGCTCTGACTCATGGCCCATACGCTTCCGCAGGCAGCCTGTTGATGGGAATTCCTCAGAATAGCCTCACCATTCATTCACACACCCTTTAGGTCAAGGGGAAGAATGAACGTTTATCCTTGATGTAGACCCAAAAGGTCAGAAGAGCAGTCATACACAGGTCATGCTGTTTTGTCTTGTTGTTCAGTTGCTCAGTTATGTTCAACTCTTTGTGACCTCATAGAGGTCGCATGCCAGGCTCCTGTGTCCTCTGCTCCGGAAATTTGCTCAGATTCATGTCCATTGAGTCAGTGATGCTATTTACCATTTCATCCTCTGCCACCTGCTTCTTCTGCCTCCAATCTTTCCCAGCACCAGGGTCTTTTCCAATGAGTTGGCTCTTCACATCAGGTGGCCAAAGTATTGGAGCTTCAGCTTCAGTCCTTCCAATGAATATTCAGGGTTGATTTCCTTTAGAATTGACTGGTTTGATCTCCTTGCAATCCAAGGGACTCTCAAGAGTCTTCTCCAACACCACAGTTCAAATCAATTCTTCAGTGATCAGGTTTCTTCATGGTCCAACTCTCATATCTGTACACGACTATTGGAAAGACCGTAGCTTTGACTATATATACCTTTATTGGCAAAGTGATATCTCTGCTTTTTAATGTGCATCTAGGTTTGTCAAGTCAAAAAGTTTATAGGCAAAATTTTCTCTTATCTTAGAGATAGGAGAAAACCAGAGCGGGAGAGGTGGAGGGAAGGGGGAAGAGAGGAGGAAAGAGAGGAAGAAAGCCGGTACCTGCAGGTAGATAAACCACTTATTCGACACAATGCGGTGATCATCTGTGGTTGAATGGTCACCGTGGAACCAAGAGTGCTGGAAGAGAAAAAGGAAACAATACGTAAAATAAATCATTTCTTTCTGCGTCTATCCTCAGTGCCAAGACTGGCAACGTACATGAGAACTTCCCCATCTCTGTATTCATAATAAGGAAAAGAGAATGCACCTTTTCAGAAGTTCAGGAGAGCCGCTGAAAACACAGGTGTGTCCCAAGCTTTATTGGATTGTCCCTTTCGCAGAGAGGTCCAGGCAGGATAGCTCTGATTCCCGCTACAGGACTAGGGACCACTCCCTGCACCTCTGTTTCCTCGTCTCTATTGTTGTGTCCTCAGGAAAGGACCATGCAGGACCAGGTGTCGTGAGTTCTCCTGGCGTGGACTTCTCTTCCACAGACCATCTAAGGGCTGTGAACTCCTGTGTCTGCAGTGAGGGCTTCATCTCCGCAGGCTGGATGTGGGGCACCACCCTGGCTCCTGCTGGCCTTCACCCCAGCTGTTTCCCTTTTGTCCAGGCTCTCTCAGAGTCTTTCATGGACACAGATTCCATGATGTCTGAGGTCCTCATGTTAGGTCAGCCCAGGATGAAGGCACACATGTCTTCCATACCTCCAAGGGTCAACTGTCCTCTAGTCCCCAGAAATCTCCCAGCTACTTTCTAGCTTCAGATCAACCCCCAACCCCTTAAGGAAATGACTGTTTGGGGATGGATGTCTCCCTGCTCTTCTCACTGAAAGCATCTGCACCCCCTCTGAGGCCCCACAGAGACAAGATGGTACACCACCGAGGAAAGCAGGCTGGATGTGTTATTTTCACAACGTTATGTTAACGTTGTGTGAGTGCTAAGTCGCTTCAGTCGTGTCCGACTCTTTGTGACCCTGTGGACCAGAGCCTGCCAGGCTCTTCCATTCATGGGATTCTCCAGGGAAGAATACTGGAGTGGGTTGCCATTCCCTTCTCCAGGGGATCTTCCCAACCCAGGGATCGAACCCACGTCTCTTACATCTCCTGCATTGGCGGGTGGATTCTTTACTACTGGTGCCACCTGGGCAGCCCCGCCTATATTAATATTAGCTGCTTATAAAATATGAACGGGAAAGTTTCTTTATATTAAAAGCCGAAAAGGCAGGGTTTCTGTCTGTTGGGTGGTTGAAAGGTATACTGAAACATTACAATTAATTCAGCAAATACCTATTGATTGGTTATGTACAAAGACCAGCGCTAGGTGCTGAAGGAGATAAAAATAAAAAGAAGATGGTTCCTTCTCCTTGGGAAGCCAAGTCTGATAACCTTACTGACAAGGGAGTTGCAGCTCACCTTGTGATACCTGATGACTTATGGTATCAGCTCTATTTTCTCCACTGCTGTCAATTTCAACTTATCATGCCAGCCTGGTGGGCTACCATCCATGGGATCAGAGAGTCAGACACAACTGTGCAACTAACATACACTGAGTGGCGGTCGTGGTCCAATTAGTAAATGCTGTTGGAGAAGGCAATGGCACCCCACTCCAGTACTCTTGCCTGGAAATCCCATGGACAGAGGAGCCTGGTGGGCTGCAGTCCATGGGGTCGCTAGGAGTCAGACACGACTGAGCGACTTCACTTTCACTTTTCACTTTTATGCATTGGAGAAGGAAATGGCAATCCACTCCAGTGTTCTTGCCTGGAGAATCCCAGGGATGGGGGAGCCTGGTGGGCTGCCATCTATGGGGTCACACAAAGTTGGGCACGACTGAAGTGACTTAGCAGTAGCAGAGGATTAGAAAACAACCTCTAGGGTATCTTTACTTTTATATATTCATGTGTGTTAGTTCCTTGCAATTACTTGACGCTTATAGCATAAGGTTGGGACCTTTGCTTAAGTTTGGTGCAGACAAAATTTTCCTTTACTTTTTGTTCATTGTAGTGGGTCTTAGAGAAATAACACATTTGCACTTCTGTTACTTCCTTTCTCTCATTGATTTTAATAGTTTGCCTACATTAATGATATTAATCTTTTGTTATACATATCGCACCCCCGGTTATGTACTCTTGAATTTTATTTTCAGTCTTCTTTTTGACATTCAGACATTTTAAGTTTTCATGTAGTCAATTCTATTGATTCTTTTATAGTTTCTGCCTCAGGTCATGCCAAGAAAAGCCTTTCCCATTCTGCAATCAGATCAGTTCTTATTCTGTACTATTTTCTAATGCTTCTTAACAATTTTGCTTTTCACATTTTAGCTTGCAACAATCTGGAATTTGTATAGACGTGTGGTATAAGGCTAAATTTACATGGTAACTTTTTTCCCCCAAAATGATCAGCCAGTTTCCCCATCACCTTTGGAAAGACTGTTTATGCCACACACTAAATTCTGAGAGAGATGGGAATACCTGACCACCTGACCTGCCTCTTGAGAAATCTGTATGCAGGCCAGGAAGCAACAGTTAGAACTGGACATGGAACAACAGACTGGTTTCAAATAGGAAAAGGAGTCCGTCAAGGCTGTATATTGTCACCCTGCTTATTTAACTTATATGCAGAGTACATCATGAGAAACGCTGGACTGAAGAAACATAAGCTAGAATCAAGATTGCCGGGAGAAATATCAATAAACTCAGATATGCAGATGACACCACCTTCATGGCAGAAAGTGAAAAGGAACTAAAAAGCCTCTTGATGAAAGTGAAAGTGGAGAGTGAAAAAGTTGGCTTAACGCTCAACATTCAGAAAACGAAGATCATGGCATCTGGTCCCATCACTTCATGGGAAATAGATGGAGAAACAGTGGAAACAGTGTCAGACTTTATTTTTTGGGGCTCCAAAATCACTGCAGATGGTGACTGCAGCCATGAAATTAAAAGGCGCTTACTCCTTGGAAGAAAAGTTATGAGCAACCTAGATAGCATATTCAAAAGTGAAGACATTACTTTGCTGACTAAGGTCCATCTAGTCAAGGCTATGGTTTTTCCTGTGGTCATGTATGGATGTGAGAGTTGGACTGTGAAGAAGGCTGAGTGCTGAAGAACTGATGCCTTTGAACTGTGGTGTTGGAGAAGACTCTTGAGAGTCCCTTGGACTGCAAGGAGATGCAACCAGTCCATTCTGAAGGAGATCAACCCTGGGATTTCTTTGGAAGGAATGTTGCTAAAGCTGAAACTCCAGTACTTTGGCCGCCTCATGTGAAGAGTTGACTCATTGGCAAAGACTTTGATGCTGGGAAGAATTGGGGGCAGGAGGAGAAGGGGACAACAGAGGATGAGATGGCTGGATCGCATCACTGACTTGATGGACGTGAGTCTGAGTGAACTCTGGGAGTTGATGATGGACAGGGAGGCCTGGCGTGCTGCGATTCATGGGGTCACAAAGAGTCGGACATGACTTAGCGACTGAACTGAACCTCTCATTTGTTTATTTGGGTCTCTCTCTTGATTATCTAGCTTCTTCCATTGTTTTGCCTACCCTGTGCTTTTACCTTCTTGTTTTAGTTATTGTAAATTTATAGTATATTTAATATTTGGAGGGACAAGTTCTGCCTCATTGCTTTTCTCCTGAATCTTCAAAGTTTTCTCAGCCTCCATCATTTCCTTGTCACTTACTTCTAGGACTTGGTGGCTCAGACGGTAAAGCGTCTGTCTACTACAATGCGGGAGACCTGGGTTCGAGCCCTGGATACGGAAGATCCCCTGGAGAAGGAAATGGCAACCCACTCCAGTACTGTTGCCTGGAAAATCCCATGGACAGAGGAGCCTGGAACGCTACAGTCTATGGGGTTGCAAAGAGTTGGACATGACTGAGCGACTTCACTTACTTCTGGGAGAGATTGGACATTGTTGGCATCTAGGAGGGTCAGGGAATGTCTTCCTCTGGGTCTGCCCCCAGCTCACATACTCAGGGTGAAAGAACTCCAGCCCAGACATGACCCATTTCTTGCCTTGGGTCTGATTTGGTTTAAATCAGTAATAGGCTGATGGAAAAGAGAGCAGACCAGCCAAAGACAGCAGTTTGGGGAGGGGAAACAGCACCTTGGAAAATATGACTAGAAGTAAAGTTATTTGCCTGCAATGCGGGAGACCTGGGTTCAATACCTGGGTTGGGAAGATCCCCTGGAGAAGGGAAGGGCAAGGCTACCCACTCCAGTTTCTGGCCTGGAGAATTCCATAGATTGTATAGCCTGCAGGGTAGCAAAGAGTCGGACACGACTGAGCGACTTTCACTAAGGTTATTTAACCTCAAAAATGCAGTGAAGAAATAGTCTACTCAAGTTCAGGCTTTTGCATTCTAGAGAAAAAACAGACTATTTATCAGGTGGGAAAGGCGGTGAGCAGACAGAACAGAAAGCAGTCTAGAAGTCATGTGTTGATTGAATCAACTGGATGGTTGTGTCCTTAGAACTGGAAGGACGGACGGTGCTGGGGCTGAACAACCAGGGGGGACCTCCCTGCCCTGCTGTGGGCCCACCTTCCCTAAACTGGGCAAGCGCTTTGTTCTGCTGTTCCTGGGGTGGGTGAGGAAGTGGGTGGTTTTAAAAGGTTCGCCAAGAGATTAGAGGACCTAGAATTATTCATCTCAGAGAAGAGCAAACAGGAATAACTTAAAAGAGCCGGAGGAGGTTCTCACACAGAAAAGAGTCAACAGTTAATCTCCCTCTGGGCTGAAAACAGGAAATGTGTGATAAAAACCACTTACTTTCTTGTGAGGACGAAATGTCACCAGTGAAAGGGCCTTTCAGTGATAGCCTGAGGGCTGAGTGTAGAGATGCTTGGAATGCTCCTGTGCCCTGCTGGGGAACCTGGTGGGGCTTTTCACTCAGCATTCCCCCTCTCCCCATTGCTAGCTGGCTGCAGGAGGCTAGCCGCTGTCTGCCTCAGGGGTGTTATGGAATTTCTTTCTGGCTGCCTCGTGGAAAGGTGGTGGGCCTTTCAATACTGTAGGGTGTGGTCTTAGCTCAAAGTAGAGGCTGTTCCACGTCACCCCAAGGGCCTTTAACAGTGCCACAGATTTACAGAAAACACGACTTGTATTGGCCACTGTATCTGCGTGGTGCTGGAAGAAATTCTAGACTTCGTGTTTAGTAAGCACTCTAGGAGATTCTCACTCGTCCACCTGGTCTTAGATTCCTGGGTGTCCCGGTGGTCCTCTCCGGGCCCTCATCTTTTCTCAGATGCCTTTATACCATCTCTCTGGGCCCGCCGAGTGTGCAAAGTCGCTTCAGTTGTGTCCGACTCTTCGCAACCCTATGGACTGTAGCCCACCAGGCTTCTCTGTCCAAGGGATTTTCCAGGCAGCAATCCTGAAGCGGGTTGCCATGCCCTCCTCCAGGGGATTTTCCAGACCCAGGGATTGAACCCATGTATCTTATGTCTCCAGCATTGGCAGGTGGGTTGTTTACCACTGATGCCACCTGGGAAGCCCCTTCTGTTGATGACTGACTCCATGTCACCATCACAGTTTGCTCGTAAGCTCTGGACCGCATTTCTAACTGCCTGCTGGGTGGTTTTCACAAAGACTTCAAACTTAACAGGTCTAGAAGTGAGCTGCGGCTGAACTTTCCCCCAGACCTTGATGAATGACATCACTACTGACTCAGTGACCAAAACCAAAGCCCAGGTTCCTTCCCCTTCCTTATCTTCCCCACTTTCCGTTCCGTCTCTGCCCCACGTACCTCCTCCATCTGCCCCCTCTTTTCCATTGTGAGTACCAGAACTTGCTTCAGGCCTCAGACACTTCTTACCCAGATTTTGGACAATCTATGCTTTTGCTCTTTTCCAATTCATCCTCCAGCTGGCGGTCTAAATTATCTTTCTAAAATATACATCTGCTAAGAATCTTTAGATGACTTCTGCTTATTTACAGGACCTCAGATCTGACCTAGACACACACTGCTTAATTTTTATTTCCTTATTTATTTGACTTTGGCTGCACTAGGTCTTCCTTACTGCCTGCGGGCTTTCCTTAGTTGCGGAGAGTGGAGACTACCCTTTTTTGTATTGCTTGGGCTTCTCAATGCGGCAGCTTCTCTTGTTGTGGAGCACAGGCTTTAGGCACATGTGCTTCAGTAGTTGTAGCTCATGGGCTCAAGAGTTGTGGCACGTAGGCTTAGTTGCTCCTCGGCATGTGGGATCTTCCTGGACCGGGGATCGAACCCATGTTCCCTGCACTGGCAGGCGGATTCTTATCCACTGTGCCACCAGGGAAGTCCTACATTTCTCACTTTATTTTCTGCCTCTGCTGAGCTGGAACTCAACCTTTCGGCTACACTGAACTCCTGCTGTTCTCTCTCTGCATGCACTCTCTCTCACCTCCCGCCTCTGAGTATATCAGTTTCTGTATTTGATAGGCTCAGCCCGCTGCCCTGGGTCAGGCATTCTTCCCCTGCATTCCTACCACTCTCATTATCGTAGCTCCAAGCACCACCTGTTTACAAGACTCTGCTATCAGACTCTGAGCTCCTGGAAAGCAGAAACCATGCCTTCCATGGCAGTTTCTGCCAGCCTCACATAGAGGTGGCTAGTAAATATTTGTTGAAAGCCAGTGTGTAAATAGCATACTTAGTACAGCTTTAAGACCTATCTTGGAAGGGCTAAACTTTTCAAAAATTATAATTTGAATTGAAAATTTCTACTCCAAATCTGTTTTCTAATTGGGTAAAAGAGCTTGAGTGTTTGTTTTGGCCTTCTAGTTCTTAATTTCACTGTGGCAACATTCAGGGGAATTTCGGGGGGACTTCATATTTTATTTTTTCTCTTTCTCTCTCTGTAACTCTCATCCACTTGATAGCACTGTTGAGAAGATTAAATGAGATGAGGCATATAAAGGACATATCTATATATGTGTGGTGCGGCCAACACGTGTTAACTGTGTGACCCCCAAGGCCGAGTGGTGGCTGGTATGTTCATACTGTGAATGTAACTCCCAGTTAGATGATGCGACCCCAGTGTCAGCCAGCCAGTGCATTCTCCTCCCCGTGAAGTGACTATTTGGGAAAGCTGGCTGCTGGGGAAAGCAAGATAAGGGCAGACAGCTGTGTGATTATAAAGGCTCTAGAAGTCTAGGGAATTCCCTCGCAGTCCAGAGGTTAGGACTCCACGCTTTCACTGCTGAGGTGCAGGTTCAGTCCTCGGTCAGGTGGCTGATTCATGTTGATGTGTGGCAAAAGCCATGACAATATTGTAAAGTAATTATCCTCCAATTAAATTAATTAATTAAAAATAAAATTAAAAAAATAAAAGGATAATTATGCACGCGCGCGCACACACACACGCGCGCACACACACACACGCACACATGCACACACACGCGCGCACACACACACGCACACACACACATGCGCACACACACACAAGCACACACACACACACACACAAATCCCTGGTCAGGGAACTAAGATCCCACAAGCTGCACAGAGCAGCCAAGATAATAATAATTAATAATAATAATGAACTTTTCCCAAAGGATCTAGAAGTCGGATATGCTGGTCTCCTCACCAAACAGGAACCTATCTTCCAAGATAATTGAAATAACCCAGCCTCCACCCTCTGTTAGTGCTGGGGCATCGCTTTTTAAAAGAATTATAGTAAAATACGTACAACATAAAACGTACTATTTTAATCATTTTTCAGGGCACAAGTTATTGGCATTAAGTACATTCACAGTGCTGTAAACCATTACCATTATCATTTCAAAAATGTTTTCATCTCCTCAAACAGAAACTCTGTTGACCATTAAGCAATAACTCCCCATTCTCTACCCACACCCTCAGCCCTTGGCACCCTCCAGTGTATTTCTGTCTCTATGGATTTACCTGTTTCAGAGATTTCACGCAAGTGGAATCACACGATATTTGTCCTGTGTCTGGCATATTTCTCTTAGCCTCACATGTTCAGGATTCGCCCGTGTCAGAGCATGTGTCCGAATCTGCTCATCACTTCTTTCATGAAGACTTTCCTCTTGATGTCCCATGAGGACCACTTTCTTCATGTTTCTGCTTGTTCTGATCGCACCCGGTTTCTTCTTTGCAACATGTTTTTCAGCGCCTCCCCCTCCGGAAGTAGACTTTTTCACTGTGCGTGGAGGGCCTCTGCCACGCTTGCGACTGAGGAAAGCCACAGAGAAAAACGGACCCATCGGGTGAGTAGAGGCCTCTTTCCCGTGGCTGCCCAGTGGCTGCCCGTGGAGTGTTTTGGAAACACTGGTTCGAGTGAGGATGAGACTCCTCTCTAGGTGGCTACACTGCGGTAGTTATGGCAATGGGCCTCTTTTTCTGTTTCCTTGGGCACAGACTGGGCTTCCCTGATTGCTCAGTTGGTAAAGAATCCACCTGCAATGCAGGAGACAGACCCTGGTTCGATCCCTGGGTCGGGAAGATCTGCTGGGGAAGGGATAGGCTACCCACGCTAGTATTCTTGGGCTTCCTTTGTGACTCAGCTGGTAAAGAATCTGCCTGCAATGAGGGAGACCTCAGTTCAATCATTGCCTGGGTAGGGCAGACCTGCTGGAGAAGGGAAAGGCTACCCACTCTAGTATTCTGGCCTGGAGAATTCCATGGGCTGTATAGTCCATGGGGTCACAAAGAGTTGGACACAACTAAGTGACTTCCGCTGACTGGGCAGAGACTGAGCCTTTAATTCCAACCAGCACCCTCCTTGGTGAATAGAGAGATTTTTAACGGACCAGAGATGAGCATTTGGGCAGCTGGCTAACTCAAGAAACTGAATCTGCTCCTTTGGTCGTTGAATAAGTGTTGTTTGGGTGCCTGTGACATGTCGGGCAGTATCCTTTGCACTCATGCCTCCAGGTATATCCATTAGTGATGGTGGATCAGGAGCATCATTTCATTTACCAAAGACAGAATGTATTTTCCTTTATTCAAGGGTGACCTTGGGGTGTGTGTAGTGGTTTCTTGGAGAGTCATTTGGATAATTCCTTTAATTCGTTCAAGTACTGAGATGTGGGTAAGGCATTCATTGCTAATAACTGCTTCTTGGACTCCAGATGGTATTAGGGTGGAAGTAATTTACATCAGGTGGTGGACTGTGTTGTGTCCAATTAAGCTTTTTATTTTTACAGGTCATGGCAAGATCAGGAAAGCAGAAATATTCCCTTTTTAGAGAGGAAGATTGATGTTCACCTGGGGAGTAACTTACTGACAGGAGTCTAGAAAAATGGGATAGATGATCTTATCTGCAATACAGAAATAGAGATGCAGACATAGAGAAAAAAATGTATGGACACCAAGGAGGGAAAGAGAAGGGTGGGATGAATTGGGAGATTGCAGCTGATTCATATACACTACTATATATAGGATTGGTAACTTATGAGAACCTCCTGTGTAGCATAGGTAACTGTCAGTGCTCTGTGGTGAGATAAATGGGAAGGAAATCCACAAAAGAGAGGGTGTATGTATACATATAGATGATTCACTTTGCTGCAACGTAGAAAACTCTTCCAACACTGTGATTATCAGTTCAGCTCAGTTCAGTCGCGCAGTCGTGTCCGACTCTTTGCGACCCCATGAATCGCAGCACACCAGGCCTCCCTGTCCATCACCAACTCCCGGAGTTCACTCAGACTCACGTCCATTGAGTCCGTGATGCCATCCAGCCATCTCATCCTCGGTCGTCCCCTTCTCCTCCTGCCCCAATCCCTCCCAGCGTCAGGATCTTTTCCAATGAGTCAACTCTTCGCATAAGGTGCCCAAAGTACTGGAGCTTCAGTTTTAGTATCATTCCTTCCAAAGAAATCCCAGGGTTGAGATCCCTCAGAATGGACTGGTTGGATCTCCTTGCAGTCCAAGGGACTCTCAAGAGTCTTCTCCAACACCACAGTTCAAAAGCATCAATTCTTCGGTGCTCAGCCTTCTTCACAGTCCAACTCTCACATCCATACATGACCACAGGAAAAACCATAGCCTTGACTAGACGGACCTTAGTCGGCAAAGTAATGTCTCTGCTTTTGAATATACTATCTAGGTTGGTCATAACTTTTCTTCCAAGGAGTAAGCGCCTTTTAATTTCATGGCTGCAGTCACCATCTGCAGTGATTTTGGAGCCCAGGGGTGGGTGGGGATGCTAACAGGAATGAGTGGTGTGTTTGGCAGTGAGGACACCAGCATATGCCAAATGGCGGTTTGCTGCTCATGAAACAGCTTGGATGATGCAGGAAGAACTGATCTTTAAAGGTGAGCATGAATATTCAGAAGGTTAGTTGTGGAAATTTAGGAAATGTCTCCATGAAAAACAATCTGAATGTCTGCGGTAGAAAACCTTCCCTTCAGGAACCATCTGAAAATCACACGGATGAATTTGCTGAGATTGTTTCAGGTTAAAACCTGTCTGCACCTGTCTTCAGATCTGACAAGGCAGCTGGGCCCCGTGCTCCATTTCTAGAAGGGTGTTAGAATGGTTGAGGAGGGTGCAAGCAGGGTTTCAGGATGAAAGCACTGGCTGTGACTGGAAAAAGCCACAGGTGTGCATGACAAATGTGTCCCCATGCCCTCTTACACAAACAAATACGTACGAGTAACCCAGTGAGTGTTTTTCCATCTGCTTGATAATCCTTTTCAATCAGCAGCATGAATTCACTGAGAGAAGCCAGGCTGGGAGAAAATAAATATTGCCTTATTCCTGCACACCATGCCTTCTTGAAAGTCTTTTGAAAAGTAATATTTCTGACATTCACTTTTCCCCAAATTTATGAAAGGAGATTTACACTCCATGAAGAATGAATATCAGGACTTCCCTGGGGGTCCAGTGGATAAGACATGGGTTGCTGTGGATCTGGGTTCAATCCCTGGTCAGGAAGCTCTTGATAAGATCCCACAAGTTGAGTGCTGTGGCAAAAAAAAAAAAAAAGAGTGAATATAGATGCATTTTTGAGGTAGGGGGTGTGAGTGCTTCCTGAAGTGGACATAAACCAGGCTTCTGGAATTGTCCACTCCCAAGACTGCCATTTCCATAGTGACTGGGGCTTGGACGGTAGGCCGAGCTCCTTGACACATGGATGGACTCTGTTCTAATGCAATGCTTGGAACCTCCCTGGAGAGGAAGCCTGCCCAGAGGAGTCAAAGGTGATCCACCTTTATTATTTACCCCAAAAGTTGATCTACCAGAAGTATAAGTCAGGGGACAGGGCCACAGAAGAAAAGCTGGACAGGGAAATGGAGCAAGTCTTATGCCTTCCTTGAGGGATGGAGAAATTGCTGGACTGAATAAAATATAGATGGCAACAAGGAGGGGAGAAGGTGGTGAAGGCTCTGTTGGATGCTGAGGAGGCTGCCAGGGACTGTGCAGTCATGAGGTGTGACCTACCAGTCATTGACTTCGAGAACATTGATCAGCAAGCAGGTGATTACTGAAACAGAGAGATGGCTTAGTTCCGAGTGGGTTTACTGGGGAGAAATGCTGAGAGGCCCCATCTTTACAGGGCTGCATCATGCCAATGCCCACCTCCAGCCTGGTGACCAGAGCCACGCAGAGGATCTGGGCCTCCTCAAGAGCCATGGCTGCTGGGCCTGGAGATGACTGACTACACGTGCGTGTCCAGGCCTTGAGCTTCACTTGAACTGGTGTAAACTCGAAACTGTATCACATTTTCCTTGGGAGTGAGAAGTCCTAGAGAATTTACTGTCTAAAGTTATCTTGGCATCTCACGAACCACTCTATTACTGTATAAATCAGCTGGAAGCAAGCTGCAATACTGTTTATGGGCTATTTATCCCCTTAGTGGGATGGATTTGGCTGCAGAAGTGTTCGTGTATTGATGTCGGGGTCCTGCCTCCAGCTCTGATGGAGGTTATATAATGTGTAGTATGTCCTATTGTCATTATTTTTAGCTCCAAATGCTTTGAACTCCAAAGCACAGCTGGCCCAGAGGACTCGGCCTGGAGCTCAGCAGAAGGGTCCCAGGAAATGCTTGTGAGCAAAGGAGGGGTCATTACAGACACTCAACTGGAAGAAACCCAGGCCAGCCCCTGGGAAAGAGCGCAGAGGGGAACAGGGATTAAGCCACTTAAACCAGCCTTGTACTTGACTGATGCTCTTGTGAACAGAAGATGCTGGAGTAAATGCCTCAAGGGAACATTTCTTTGTCTGTCAAACCTGTCCCTGAGGGAAGTGCTGGGGTCAAGGTGTCAGATAAAACACAGTTGCCTATATATCCGGGAAAGATGAAAACTCTAATTCAAAAAGACACATGCACCCCAATGTTCATAGCAGCATTATCTACAACAGCCAAGACATGGATGCAATCTGTGTCCATCAATAGATGATTAATTTAAGAGGATGCAGAAAATATATAGTATATATATATTTACATATTGATACAATGGAATACTACTGAACCATAAAAAAGAATGAAATACTCTCATTTGCAGCAACATGGATGGACATGCTGCTAAGTCGCTTCAGTCGTGTCCGACTCTGTGTGACCCCATAGACGGCAGCCCACCAGGCTCCGCCGTCCCTGGGATTCTCCAAGCAAGAACACTGGAGTGGGTTGCCATTTCCTTCTCCAATGCATGAAAGTGAAAAGTGAAAGGGAAGTCGCTCAGTCGTGTCCTACTCTTAGCATGGACTGCAGCCTACCAGGCTCCTCCATCCATGGGATTTTCCAGGCAAGAGTACTGGAGTGGGGTGCTATCGCCTTCTCCATGGATGGACACAGAGATGGTCACACTAAGTGACATATGTAGACAAAGACAAATATCATATGCCATCATTTCTGTGGAATCTAGAGAATAGTACAAATAAACTTATTTACAAAACAGACATAGACTTAGCCTTCCCTGGTAGTCCAGTGGTTAAGAATCTGCCTGCCGATGCAGGGAACACAGGTTTGATCCCTGGTCGGGGAGGATGCCACAAGCCACCGAGCCACTACGCCTCTGTGCAACTGACCCTGCATGCTGTAACTGCTGAAGCCTGTGCATCGTAGAGCCCGTGCTCCACAAGAGAAGCCACTGCAAGGCCACAACCAAAGGCCACGTACTGCAACCCTAGTGTAACTCCCGCTCACTGCAACTAGAGAAAGCCCATGCGCAGCAATGAAGACCCAGCATAGCCATTACAAAAAAAAAGAAAAAGAAAAGAAATAGTTTCACAGACAGAGAAAACAAACTTATGTTACCAAAGGGAAGATGTGGGTGGGAGAGGGGTAAATTGGGAATACGGGATTAACAAGCTGCTATAAATAAAATAGATAAGCAACAAGGATTTACTGTAGAGCACAGGGACTTATATTCAGTATTTTGTAATACCCTATAATGGAAAAGAATCTGAGCGGAAAACTGCTAACTGAATCGCTCTTCTGCATACCTCACATGATAGCGTGACACTGTCAATCAACCAGGCTTCAATTAGAAGAACACGGGATGCCCGGCTACATCTGAGTCTCCGGCAAAGGATGAATCATTTCTTAGTATATCCCACGTGTTGCCTGGGATTTATACTAACAAAGTGTCTGTCTTGTATCTGAACTTCATCCTGCACTCGTGTGTACTAAGTCTGGTGACTTGTAGACGCCCCCTAGCTCAGCCGGCCGCGGACACGTGCGGCGGCCATGTGTGGAACGGCTGACTGTAGGGTCAGACTCCGCCGGGGTCTGGGCCGTGCCAGCTCGTGGCCTGTTGCCTCTCAGCTTCAGACACTCTCTTTTCTGCCTGCTCTGGGCTTTGCGGCCGGAGGTGTGTGGAGTCTGTTCAATACAAGGCCCCCAAGGGACACTAGAGGAGGGTTTCTCTTCCAGTTTCAGTGTTCAGGCCCCGCAGCGCACAGTGGCCCTTCTCCCGGGGCCTCAGCACGGGCCGACCTGGCACATCCCCTGAGCAACTTCTCCCACATCCCCCCGGTGTGGCTTGGCAGAGAGCTCCGGGGGAGGGCCCCTCCTGACACCCCAGAGGGCAGGCCTCCACAACCCCACTAGGGAGGCCTTCGAGACTTCTCCTCCTGGCAGTGAGGTCTGTGCCTGCCACGGGCTGCCGGCCACACGAGGCCACGCCGTGCCTGCTCCAGCAAGGCCAGGGGTGGGGGTCTCCCTTGGGAGCTTCATGTCAGCCTTAGGGCTCCTCCCTGCACCTGCCCCACCTGTGTTCTGCAGCTCTCCATACCGGTTACATCCAATTCTCTGTCACTCCAATACCCTTTTTAATTCTTCTGATAAACCTTCCCATTCAAATCTCCCTGTGGTTTCTGTCTCCTGATTGTACCTTGCTGGCCCAAGGGTGGGGCATCTTTAGGCTTGCTTTCACTCTGAACCTAGGCTGTTTTTATTTCAGAATGGGAGCTCTGCTTTGATGTTGTTGAGTCGCTAAGTTGTGTCTGACTCTTTGCAACCCCATGGACTGTAACACGCCAGGCTCCTCTGTCCTCCACTGTCTCCCAGAGTTTGCTCAGATTCATGTGTATTGAGTCAGTGATGCTATCTAACCATCTGGAAGTTCTCGGTTTATGTACTGCAGAAGCCTAGCTTGAAGGGTTTTGAGCATAATCTTTTGATCCCAGGGGCTCATCTTCCAGTGTCATATCGTTTTTGCCTTTTTTCATACTGTTCATGGGGTTCTGAAGGCAAGAATACTGGAGTGGTTTGCCATTGCTCTTCCAGTGGACCACGTTTTTTCAGAACTCTCCACGGTGACCCATCTGTCTTGGGGGGCCCTACATGGCATAGCTCGTAGCTTCACAAGGCAAGCTCCTTCTCCACAAGGCAGTGATCCATGAAGGGGATCTGTTTTGATAGCTGGTCTGATTCTTTATGATGGAACTAGCACTGAAAACATCAAATGCCACTCAAAGGCCTCTCCAGGGTCCCTTAGATCACTATCTGCCTCCTGAGAAGTGGAGGTCACATAATGTCATCATAACCACCGACCAGCCCCTGGCTGAAGGAACATGGGGGAGCCAGGTGTCCAGAGTTTAGAGCGGGAAGGTGGGCCAACCTGGGGCTGGGGATGGAGGTAAAGGGATGCAGAGAACTTGATGCAAGATTCTTCCCCAGGAGGGGGTTTGGGAGCTTGGAGTTGGCTGCGATGGGAGCCCACAGGGGCACCATGCTCCACCCGGAGCGTCACTAGAGGCAGCTCTTATGCACAGGCTCCAGTGGGTGTTTTGTGGGGGCTCCGAGCAGGCAACCCCCAAATGTGTCTCAATGGCATGTTGATTATTTTGAATAAAGTTGCTTAAGAAATGCCCATTCTGGGACTTCCCTGGTGGTCCAGGGGTTAGGACTCAGCATTTTCATTGCTGAGGGCCCGGGTTCGGTCCCTGGTTGGGGAACTAAGATCCTTCAAGCCTCAAGGCGTGGCCAAATAAAAAAAAGACCAATGGAAGAGGGACACTCTGACTCTCCTCTCCTCTCTTCCTGTGAAGGGTACACTCCTGCACCTGGGGACAGAAGGACCCTTATCACTCAGTTCAGTTCAGTTTAGTTGCTCAGTCGTGTCCGACTCTTTGTGACCCCACGAATCGCAGCACACCAGGCCTCCCTGTCCATCACCAACTCCCAGAGTTCACTCAGACTCACGTCCATTGAGTCCGTGATGCCATCCAGCCATCTCATCCTCGGTCGTCCCCTTCTCCTCCTGCCCCCAATCCCTCCCAGTATCAGGGTCTTTTCCAATGAGTCAACTCTTCGCATGAGGTGGCCAAAGTACTGGAGCTTCAGTTTTAGTATCATTCCTTCCAAAGAAGTCCCAGGGTTGATCTCCCTCAGAATGGACTGGTTGGATCTCCTTGCAGTCCAAGGGACTCTCAAGCGTCTTCTCCAACACCACAGTTCAAAAGCATCAACTTTTCAGTGCTCAGCCTTCTTCACAGTCCAACTCTCACATCCATACATGACCACAGGAAAAACCATAGCCTTGACTAGATGGACCTTAGTCGGCAAAGTAATGTCTCTGCTTTTGAATATACTATCTAGGTTGCTCATAACTTTTCTTCCAAGGAGTAAGCGCCTTTTAATTTCATGGCTGCAGTCACCATCTGCAGTGATTTTGGAGCCCAAAAAAATAAAGTCTGACACTGTTTCCACTGTTTCCCCATCTATTTCCCATGAAGTGATGGGACCAGATGCCATGATCTTCATTTTCTGAATGTTGAGCTTTAAGCCAACTTTTTCACTCTCCTCTTTCACTTTCAACAAGAGGCTTTTTAGCTCCTCCTCACTTTCTGCCATAAGGGTGGTGTCATCTGCATATCTGAGGTTATTGATATTTCTCCCAGCAATCTTGATTCCAGCTTGTGTTTCTTCCAGTCCAGCAACTTTTCTTCCAAGGAGTAAGCGCCTTTTAATTTCATGGCTGCAGTCACCATCTGCAGTGATTTTGGAGCCCAAAAAAACAAAGTCTGACACTGTTTCTACTGTTTCCCCATCTATTTCCCATGAAGTGATGGGGCCAGATGCCATGATCTTCGTTTTCTGAATGTTGAGCTTTAAGCCAACTTTTTCACTCTCCTCTTTCACTTTCAACAAGAGGCTTTTTAGCTCCTCTTCACTTTCTGCCATAAGGGTGGTGTCATCTGCATATCTGAGGTGATTGATATTTCTCCCAGCAATCTTGATTCCAGCATGTGTTTCTTCCAGTCCAGCGTTTCTCATGATGTACTCTGCATATAAGTTAAATAAGCAGGGTGACAATATACAGCCTTGATGTACTCTTTTAACTATTTGGAACCAGTCTGTTGTTCCATGTCCAGTTCTAACTGTTGCTTCCTGACCTGCATACAGATTTCTCAAGAGGCAGGTCAGGTGGTCTGGTATTCCCATCTCTTTCAGAATTTTCCACAGTTGCTTACTGTGATCCACACAGTCAAAGGCTTTGGCATAGTCAATAAAGCAGAAATAGATGTTTTTCTGGAACTCTCTTGCTTTTTCATGATCCAGCGGATGTTGGCAATTTGATCTCTGGTTCCTCTGCCTTTTCTAAAACCAGCTTGAACATCAGGGAGTTCACGGTTCATGTATTGCTGAAGTCTGGCTTGGAGAATTTTGAGCATTACTTTACTAGCATGTGAGATGAGTGCAATTGTGCAGTAGTTTGAGCATTCTTTGGCATTGCCTTTCTTTGGAATTGGGAGGAGACGGCAATATCCTGCTTCCTTAACCTAACCCACACTACCTATGTCTCTCCTGACCCTTCAGTCTAATGACCCTACAGTACAATCAGGGTAAAACTCATGAGATATCACAAAACTGTCCAAAGAAAGTCTAGCAAAATTATCTGTGTGTCCATTTATAATGAAACTTGGGCTCTTCGGGTCTGTTCGTTTGAGCCCAGTAAATGCTCAAAAGTCTTTCCAGGCATGTGTATGGCCTAAGTCGTTCTGTGTCTTAATTCCTGACACGTTACTGAAGGCACTGTAATTCTGTTGCTGGAAGAAGACTGGAAGTTGTGACCTCAGTGCCTGAGAGAATGTGCAATATGTACGTGATATTTAGGCCAGGTAATTACGTAAGGGAGAGAGAAAAGCCAAATGACAGTCTAGCCCTGTGGCTCTGTGCCGCCCAGGGCCTCCAGAACAGGAAGTGGAGATCTGTGAGTCACTGGGGAAGGCGGTGGTGAGAAAGAGGGGAAAAGTCCTTCTGGAACAGTCATGCTCTCAACAGCCATGACTGCTTCCCCAGTGTCGTCGGCACTGATTACCAGCAGGATGTTGGGGTGGTTTCCTTGGCCCGAATACCTGGTTTGAGCTGGAGGAAGCAGCAGTGCCAGTGGGTGGCAGCCCAGAGTCTGCCGTGTGCATCATCCAGGATGGGGCGTGGGGCAGTGGCTCGGGCACTCGGTGGAGCAGGGGCTCTGGCCCCACGCCTCCCCTCCCTGACCGGGGGATCTTAGGGGACGATGCTGCCGGTAGCCAGGCTCACCTCATGCTCATGTCTCCCACACTTGCCAGATGCCAGGAATCACCTCGGATGCTTTATCAGCAACATGAATTCTCAGACTCTACTGGAGGTTTTGGTTGAGTAGGTCTGGGATGGGGGCTGGAAATTTGTACATTTATCAAGCGACTCGGGTGATTATGATCATACTAGCTGGAGAGACTGCTTTATGCCTCTTGAATGGTACCTCTACTAGGAAATGTTCAGAACCAGATGAGTTCAAGTGAGCCTTGAACTTGCACTTGAACATCACTACCTACATGGTAAGACGAGAGGGACTTGAAGGTGTGCTTACTGACAGCATGGAGCCTGCTGCCCGTTTACTTTTTTACCCGTGTCTGTGATTCACAGGGATGTCTTCATCTTCAAGTCCCCGGGAAAGTTTGTTGTTATAAGTGCTCCTTTGTAGGCAGTGAGGCTTAGCAAATGTTTACTGGTGGTGGCAGTGACAAAGCATTGCCCTGCGGGCTTCACTTTGTCATTTTTGTACAGAGTCACAGCTGAAAGTGAATCCAGAAACCTTGTGGAAATCAGGGGCCTGAGGACACCTAGGAATTTGGGGAGCCTGGTGGATGAGTACTTTCTAAATCCAACACCTGCTATTAACCTAGTGACTCATGGGCTCTTGGAAGCAGGAGATGGGGCATTAGGAATGTGGAGCAGGAAGTGTCTACTTATTGGTAAAATAGAATTACATATGCTAATGAGTTTGGGAAATTATCCTAATCATATTTGATGCTGATGCATGTTTTTCTTCTTTACTGAAATTTCAACTCAAGAAACATCAGTGGAGAGTCAGTCATAGCCAAAGAACTGTGCAAAGATTTGTAAGAATGCAAGAGTAAATCATTCAAGTCCTTACTATTAAGCCTGATAGAGAAAGCAGACATCCCAAAACTTACTAGGAGATGAGCCCAAGCAGATGGAAATCGAAAGGAAGATGTGATTTATTCTCAGAGTGTTTTTGTTCTTACACTTTCTTTTGCTGACAGATTTTCTATTTGGTGGGATAAATAATACTGAAACATGATAAAATGACACCAGACTGCTAGTGTGTTTCTTTATCCACATGTAGGGGACATACAAGATTTTCCCTTTCCAGCTGTTGAAGGATATTGTCAGACTAGATGAGCTCACGGTGACTTTGCATTCCGTGCTTCTTATTCATTTCATAGGAACTTCGATATCAGTCCATGAACTGGAGGGAGTGTCCGTCACATGAGTTCTGTTTTAGGCTCCTCATGTGATTACGTGGAGCCTTTTGGCAGACTTAGTGCCCTAACTCTTGTCGGCAGTAGGCCTCCATGTGACTGCTAAACCCTTTCTCCAGCTGGACTTTGTTTGCCAACGAGAAAAATCACTGATTAAATCAACTTTATGACACGTATGCTCCAAGCAGTTTCCCAGGTAGCCATCTGCAGCTAGAACTTAGAGAGACCATTCCCCCAGATCATGAAGCATGAATACGGTTGGTTCCCACTGGAGTTCCATGACTGTTGGAGCTGCCAGATCGTGAGCCCACATGGGCAGGGGCTTTTATCCAGTGCTGTATCTCCAGCTTCTAGCAAAGTGTTGGTCTCATAGCCGGTGCTCAGTAAATGTGAATAAATGAATGAATGAGCCCCCCCACACACCCAAGCAAGGGTCTGATAGACATTTTCTTTTCTCTTACAGTTCATATCAGGTGTTAGTGCTTCCCTTGGCCCTCCAAAGCACATTCGCTTGTGATTCTGAAGAGGCTGCTTCATTCTTTAGCAAAGCTTCTGAGGCCAGTGGATACGTGACTGCAGAACTGCTGGCCAAGGATATTCCTGATGATGCCATGGAGATATCTATTGGAGACAGGCTGTACTATGGGAAATATTATAATGCACCCTTGAAAACAGGGCACGATTACTGCATTATATTACGAATCACAAGTGAATGGAATGAGGTATAGTTCTTTAAAAACTCTTGTGAATTTGATATTTTCCTCTTCATGTGAAATTTAAATATTTGAACATTTGTTTTCCCCGTATCTGAGATGAACACTGCGTATAAGGATCATAAACATGTATTGAACCCTTTCACTTTATAAAGGAGGGGCAGGTGAAACCTTTCTGGAGGTGGATATTCTGAACTTGCTGGGGGAACCTGTTTGGATCTGTGTTTGGACTGAAATTTTTTTTTTTTTCTAAGCTTTTTGGAATGCCCTCATCTCACTGCATTGCGGAAGCCTGAGCTGGAGTGGAACATCGAGATCTTTCTGCCACTTCCCTGTACTCCTGCCAGGCTGCTGCCTTCCTTCATTCTCTGGGAAGCAGCAAGAGGGAGGGGCAGATTACGCTCAGCACTATTTTCTGGCTCTATTTTCTGCTTCTGTTACTTCCTTGGCTATTGCGTAAACCCCACTCTCATCTCTCAATCCTTAGAGAGTCTATGTGTTTCTAGGAGTGGTTCTTTCTTGAGACATGGAAACTCATGAGAAACACGGAAACATGAGACATGTATCCTCTTTATAGAATGAATAATTATAATGAGCTGGACAAGCAGACTAGCAGAGCTGGGTTGATCAGTCAGGGGTGGAAGAGCTTCTGGAAGGAGCATTGTCATGGTTGCCCTAGGAGAACTCAAAGTTTGATATCAATTCATATTGGCTGGCAATGAAAACTAGAAAAATTCTATTAATAGAAACATCTCTTGACTGATGAATGTGAGGCATCTTGCGTGTAAGGTTCATCACATATTTAAAACTGAAACATGTGATTAAATTTTGTATAGGACACAAGTCAAATGTGCTATTATCATGCTTGATATAAAACTAAGACTATGTCCAAGTAGCAGAAAGGTCTGGTGGTGTTTTGTGACAATTATGTAGGGATTAAGAATTGAAAGACTAAAGTCCAGAATATATTGCCCTTAACTTGTTGCAGAGGTCTTTATGACTGAGACAAGGCCTCCTTGCTAGCGTATCACCTGGGATCCTGACTTGGTATCTCTAGCCTTAGACAACGCTGGCAGTAGAGTATGTGTGCAATTTAGAGAATGCTCAGAGCTGCTGCCTCAGGCTGGGACTTTGCTCTGGGAGGGTATATTAGTCAGCTTGGGCTGCCAGTACCCCCCTTGCTGCTGCTGCTGCTAAATCACTTCAGTCATGTCCGACTCTGTGCGACCCCAGAGACGGCAGCCCACCAGGCTCCGCCCTCCCTGGGATTCTCCAGGCAAGAACACTGGAGGGGGCTGCCATTTCCTTCTCCAATGTATGAAAGTGAAAAGTGAAAGTGAAGTCGCTGAGTCCTGTCTGACTCCTAGCGACCCCATGGACTGCAGCCCACTGGGCTCCTCCATCCGTGGGATTTTCCAGGCAAGAGTACTGGAGTGGAGTGCCATTGCCTTCTCCGAGTACTGCCCTTACTAGAGCTTTGTAAATTGGGAAGAATGAGTTTTCCAGTCCTCTCTTTTTGTTTTTCCTTTTATGTATCTGCCCCACTAAATAACATTACCATGTTCCTAGCTGCCAATACAGAAAGTGAAAGTGAAGTCGCTCAGTCATGTCCGGCTCTTTGCGACCCCATGGTCTGAGCCCACCAGGCTTTTCCATCCATGAGATTTTCCAGGCAAGAATACTGGAGTGGGTTGCCATTTCCTTCTGCAGGAGATCTTCCTGACCCAGGGATTGAACCCAGGTCTCCTGCATTGTAGGCAGATGCCTTACCATCTGAGCCACCAGGGAAGTCAATACAGAAATCTAGGAATAATTGTCTTTCTTTTTCTTGTCTTCTTGTGCAGTTCATTATCAGATTATGTCAGTTATGTCACCTTAATGCCATTTAAAACCTTCCCATTCTCTCTTTCATTAGCACTGTTTAGCCTTTGACATCTCTGTCTGAATAGCAATTTTCTAGCTCATTGTCTTGCCTCTTCTACCTATACCCTTGCTCCATACTACTGCCATAGTGAGTTTTATAAAATGTACATCTGATCAAGCCACTATATTTTAATGAGCTCCCTTCTTTATCTGGCCCTGTCAATGTCTCTCCTTTAATACACTCAGTTCCCTAGTAACAGTCTTGCTGTTTGAGGTCCTTTTTATTGCCCACTATCTTGAAATATACCCTTCACTTTATTCTTGCATATATATTATCTTTTATTAAAAGCACTTGATGCAAGGCTTCCCAGGTGGCACTGTGGTAAAGAATCTGTCTGCCAGTGCAGAAGACACAAGATCCTTGGGTCAGGAAGATCCCCTGGAAGAGGAAATGGCAACCCATTCCAGTATTTCTTGCCTGGAGAATTCCGTTGACAGAGGAGCCTGGCAGGCTACAGTCTACAGGGCCACAAGGAGTCAGACAAGACTGAACAACTGAGCTCAGTAGCCATCATCTAGAGAAGTATTTGTATGTCCCAAGCCTTCTCATAGCCTTGCCCATAAGATGCATCACTATGTCTTGCTGAACCTGGATGTGACCTTGGAATCCTCTTCAACGTCATTCTCCAGGCAGTCAGTGCCAGTTGCTGAGAGCTGGCAAGGGGAATGGAATTCACCACCATGCCTGCTCTTTCCCTGGAGTGTGTACTTCCTGAGATCCATTGGAAAGCTTTAAGTCATCATTTCTGTCTGGGCTCACTTCTGTCTCTGTTGCCCTGCCAGACCCTTTGAATGCTTGATGATCATAAGGCTAACTTGTAAGGTGTTACAGCTGAATGAGACTTTTCTTTTTTGGCCACACTGCACAGCATGCAGAATCTTACTTCCCTGACCAGGGTTTGAACCAGCAACCCCTGCAGCGGAAGCACAGAGTCTTAACTACTGATTGTTTTTGCTGTTCAGTCGCTAAGTCATGTCTGACTCTTTGTGACCCCATAGACTGCAGCATGCCAGGCTCCCTGTCCTCCACTGTCTCCCAGAGTTTGCTCCAATTCATGTCCATTGAGCTGGTGATGCTATCTTAACCACTGAACCACCAGATAGGTCCCCAGGATGAGACATTAAACATCATGTTGTCCAAAATAAGAGAGAAAACCCTGCAACTTGGAGGGCAAAGGTGTATTATTTAAATGGACATCACATGCCGCCCAGTTATATATGTTGCTTTACTTTCCTTTACAGGTGAGAAGAAGTGCCTGTGCAGTCTGGGCTCATGTAAAAGGTAAAACCATTTTCTGTCCTCATTCCTCCTCTGTTCACTCGGCAGCATCAAGTGTCTGTTAATGAGATTTCTTTTTAAACTGTCACAGGTGATGGAAGCACATCTCAGACCAGCCATAGCTGAGAAGGATGGGGGTGGTGGGAGCGCATGGAATCAGAGCCCGAGCGGCATCACCAGGAGCTGGGGCGGGGCTTTTAACTCCATGAGCAGGATTCTCCCTTTCTCTCTGTCTCTTGTCGCCTCTGTTTCTAAGTGTGAACTGGCTTCACTTTCTTCTACTGTGGGCTATGCGGTGGGGCGGGATGGGCAGCAGCTGCCCCACGTTAGCCACGTCAGTGGGGACAGGCAGTTTTTCAGTTCCAGGAGTCTCTTCTCCTAGGCAGGTGACTATCCATTGGATGACTCACTGTTAAGAGGAGATGGGGTAGTGTGATCAGCCTACCTGGGGTTTGGGGCTTACTGGCATGGCTGGTTTGGGGGCAGATCAGTGTGATGGGCAATCCCACAAGGGATGCATTGAGAGGGGCATATGATCCCCACCAGGAAAAGGGGAACAGCAAACCATGTTGACAGACCAAAGCAAAGAGCTACAAACAGTCCACTACTTTCAACCATTTGGCTACTTCTCATGCACACATGCACACACGTGTGCACACACACACACTATTTAGAAAAACATCCTCCATTAAGAAAGAGGAATTATCCTCCATATAACCAAAAATGGAACCCAAGAGGAAGACAGTCCAAAGGTGGATCTGTACTAAATCCAGGTCCAAGACCAAGGGATGGTCCATTCCTATTGACTTAATTAATCTAGATGTGCTTCTCATGATCTGCTTAGCAATCTGTGATTAAATGGCAAATTAAACCGTTCTCAAATCTTAATATATAATACAAAAGGGAAAGGTGGATAATCACAACAAATACATTCATTTAGAAAGGAGGAAAAGGGCTTCCCTGGTGGTCTAGTGGTCAGGAGTCTGCCTTTCAGTACAGGGGACACTGGTTTGATACCTGGTCCTGGAGGATCCCACATGCTGCAAGGCAGCTAAGCCTGTGAGCCACAACTACTGAAGCCCATGCTCACTGGAGCCCGTGCTCTGCAACAAGAGAGACCACTGCAACGAGAAGCCTGTACACTGCAACTAGAGAGTAGCCCCCACTTGCTGCAACTAGAGAAAGCCCTCGTGATGCAATGAAGACTCAGCACAGCCAAAAAATAACTAACTAAATAAATAAAATCATAAAAAATGAGAAGAAAAGATAAAGAATCATGCTGTGCAAAACTTCCCTCGTGGTCCAGTGGTCAAGAATCTGCCTTCTGGTGCAGGGGACACAGGTTCAATCTCTGGTTGGGAAACTAAGATCCCACGTGCCACAGGGCCACTATGCCCATGCTCCATAACTACTGAGCCTGCCACACTCTAGAGCTCATGCATTGCAACTAGAGAAGCCAAAAATGCTACAATTAAAGAAGCCTGCACACTGCAACTAAGACCAGCACAGTCCACCCACCACCACCCCCAGCCCAGCCCCGCCTTCTCCTGCAAAAGAACCATGCAGTTGCCAGGGTACCAATACCAATGACCCCATCCTGCTGGACAGGAAAAGCAAGCCTCTCCTGGGCGGGCAGCAGAATGGGTCACCTGCTCAGTCAGTTTGGCTGCCTCGGGCTCTGCCTGATTGATGGGGGAGCACCTTGTCCCTTTGCTCCAGAGCTCTCCCTAGAGATGCAGCGGGGAGGAGCCTGCTGAGGACCCTACAGCTCAAACCTTCTGCTTCTGGGGGCCAGTGATCCAGGTGGAGGAGTTGCCTCAGGGTTTGAGCTACCACAGGTCTTGTTCGCCAGGCTGGGATTTCCCTGGCAGGATATTTCTACAAACCAGAGGGCAGCCAGCCACTGGATCTGACTCATAGGAATTCCATTAATATGTAGCTAATACCAGAAATCTTGACAAGTTTATGACCTTTCTGAGTCTGGACCTTTTCCTTGTGGTTCATGCATCCTAGCAACTGCCTGAGGAATTCTGCTACAGCCTGGAGTATCAGTTTAACTCCTTACATCTGTCCCTCAACTTAGTCAGTTCAGTTCAGTCGCTCAGTCGTGTCCGACTCTTTGTGACCCCATGAATCATAGCACACCAGGCCTCCCTGTCCATCACCAACTCCTGGAGTTCACTCAGATTCACGTCTATCGAGTCAGTGATGCCATCCAGCCATCTCATCCTCGGTCGTCCCCTTCTCCTCCTGCCTCCAATCCTTCCCAGCATCGGAGTCTTTTCCAATGAGTCAACTCTTCGCATGAGGTGGCCAAAGTACTGGAGTTTCAGCTTTAGCATCATTCCTTCCAAAGAAATCCCAGGGCTGATCTCCTTCAGAATGGACTGGTTGCATCTCCTTGAAAGTCCAAGGGACTCTCAAGAGTCTTCTCCAACACCACAGTTCAAAAGCATCAATTCTTCGGCGCTCAGCCTTCTTCACAGTCCAACTCTCACATCCATACATGACTACTGGAAAATCATAGCCTTGACTAAACGGACCTTAGTCGGCAAAGCAATGTCTCTGGTTTTGAATATGCTATCCAGGTTGCTCATCACTTTTCTTCCAAGGAGTAAGCGTCTTTTAATTTCATGGCTGCAGTCACCATCTGCAGTGATTTTGGAGCCCCCCAAAATAAAGTCTGACACTGTTTCCACTGTTTCCCCATCTATTTCCTATGACGTGATGGGACTGGATGCCGTGATGTTCGTTTTCTGAATGTTGAGCTTTAAGCCAACTTTTTCACTCTCCTCTTTCACTGCGTTTGTCTTTCTCTGTCTGATTTAACTTCACTTAGCATCACAAGTGAGGGCCTCTCTTAACAAAGATGTGCGCCAGTACATTTCTGTTTTCCCGTTAGCTAAGCCCCCTTTCTTGGAGTTGAATGATGGCCACAAGAAACAATCACGCATTCCAACATTTGGAAATTTTTCTACCAATCCATTCCCCAAAGCTTAAAGGGCGGAAAGGAGTTCCTACAAGGAAAAGAGGTGCTTCTATCTGAAAAATGGAGGCATACAAGCATTGTGGATAGGCCCTTCAGAAACAATAGCTTCCAGAATCTACTACCTTCCACAGCTGTTTGGTGTAAGTAACAAACTCAAACTAGATAGAAGATATGGCCAAAGAGCTGGCCACGGTCATTTTACCGAGATTAACAGGAAAGATTTTGCTTTGGAAATATCTGAGTGGTTTTTGGCAGTACTCTTTCCCCCTCATATTGAAAGAGAGTTTGATCCTTTAAATACAAGCTACTAGAAAGCTCTGAGATAATAGAAAACCCACTTGGTGTTGAAATTCTGAAGGGAACGCTCGCACAGATACATCTATGTTCAGGGTTTACTTGGGTGGCCACTCACCTGGCAGTCTCCTTTTGCAGAAGTTTTGGAGACTGCCTTTTCAGAAAGTAATCTGGAGAGAACTAGGATCCAAATTAGTCCTGAAATTGTTTCGGTTCACTCGTGCCAACCAACGGCCCCATTCTTGCTTTTGCCCGCTGATGATTATGCTCTTTCACCTTTCATACATTCCCCTAAGAGGGCTTTGTGATGACAACCAGGGAGCCAGCAGTGGGTTTTGATGGGAAACTCATCAAGGGAGCTGAGGCCTGAGCTCCCTTGCCCAAGTCCTGCTCGTAATCAGTCGAGTGTATTGTAAATTGTATTTAACTTGGCTGGTTCCACATTGCCTTCCTCCAAGATCTCTGCGCTCCTTTCCAGCCACAAAGGACTTTAGCCTGTGTTTTCTTGAGTCATAGCACAAGACCATCTGATATGTGAGATGATGAGAAAGTGTATATTCTCATCAGGGAACATTCTTTAGTCACAGGCATGAAACCTCTGAGTCATTTATGACTCCTCCTCTTTCTCTTTTAGCCCACTTTTTGCACTTGGGCAGGCCTCTCTGTCATTTCTGTGTTCACTCCCTGAGCAGAGGCCTTTGGACGACTGGCCAAGCCTATTTCTTATCTCCCACAAGAGTGTTCAGGGTTTCCCTCTTCCCTCCAGCCTATCCTGCCACCTGACATGTTAATAAGGTGCAGTACTGATTTTCTGATTTCCCCTGGTGGTCCCTCCAGAGTTCTCCACTACTTCTTTTCTTAAAGATTACTTTGGGAGGAATTTATGTACATATCTTTTGGCTGCGCTGCATCTTTGCTGCTGCACACAGCCTTTCTATGGTTGCAGTGAGTAGGGGCTACTCTTTCTTACAGTGCACAGGCTTCTCATTGTGGTATTTGTCTTGTGGAGCGCCAGCTCAGTAGCTGGGGTGCAGTTTAGTTACTCCATGGTATGGGGAATCTTCCTGGACCAGGGATTGAACCCGAGTCTCCCGCATTGGCAGGCAGATTCTTAACCACTGGCCTGCCAGGGAAGTCCTGCCAGTACTTCTTAGTCTGGTGTCCAAGACCTCAGTTGGACAGCAATGTGCCCTTCTGATTGCATCTCCATTCTTCTCCATTTAAACCAATGCGCCCATACTTCTATGCCTATGTCCCTTCTTTTCTCTCCTGAATGTCTTTGCTATCTGATTCTGTGCTTACTTTCACCTGGATCACCCTATAATCTTCCCGCAGTTTCTATTTATTACAGTCCCTCCTGTTCTTCAAGATTAAAATCAAATGCCACTTTCTCCTCAACAGGACAGGCTCTCTCTCCCTCCCTCTCTTTAGCCATTCTACTGTACTTTCAAGCCACTGGTGCACTTGGCTTTTCTTACTAGATTTCATACCATTGAGGGACAGCATTTGAAGAGCGAGAGCAGTGCCTGGTAAGCAGTAGGTATTTAAGCAAACTTGATTGGATTGGATTGAATAATTACTGGGGAACTAGTAGTACAGTCTAATGAAAAATGAAGCATAGCAGGGGCAATACTATCAAATAAGCCGGAGAAGATCGACATCCAGATATAAGCCTAGTGGGTATGTATATGTATGACTATGCTGGGCATGTGTATAGATACATACATACACACACACTCATTTTGAACCTTCACAATTGTAGTAGGTAGTATTCTCTTAATAATACAGCCTCACAAATTCCTGGTCCCTGGGGTACACTCACTTGCTCTTACTTATTTGTAGACTGTTCTAATTGTTGCTGTGAAAGTATTTAAAGATGTAACTGGAGTCCCAGATAGGGAGATTATCCATGTGAGCCCTTTAAATTTGTGTCTAGAAGTCAGAGGGAGAAGGCAATGGCACCCCTGGAAAATCCCATGGATGGAGGAGCCTGGTGGGCTGCAGTCCATGGGGTCGCGAAGAATCAGAAACGACTGAGCGACTTCACTTTCTCTTTTCACTTTCATGCATTGGAGAAGGAAATGGCAACCCACTCCAGGGTTCTTGCCTGGAGAATCCCAGGAACGGGGGAGCCTGGTGAGCTGCTGTCTATGGGCTCGCACAGAGTTGGACACGACTGAAGTGACTTAGCAGCAGAAGTCAGAGACAGGGGAATTTGGAGGTTCCAAGGGAGAGATGCATTTGATATAATGATTTCTCATGCTGGCTTTGAAGATGAGGAGGACCACATGGCAAGGATGCTGGCACCTATAGGAGCTGAGCGGCCCTTGGCTGACAGCCAGTAATAATATGGGGACCTCAGTCCTACAACTGCAGGGAACTGAATTTAGCCCACAAGCTGCATGAGCTTGGAAGTAGATTCTTCTCCAGAGACTTCAGAGGGAAGTGCAGGCCTCCTGACATCCTTGTTTCAGCCCTGTAAGACCCTGAGCTGAGAACCCAGTCAGTGTGCCTGAACTTCTGACCCACGGAACTGTGAGCTGATACATGGGTGCTGCTGCTAAGTCTATGGTAATTTGTTAAGCCGCAAGAGAGGATGAATTCAATAATTTCACTGATTCATCAGGCTTTATTTATCTCTAAATTAGTTTTCTGCTTTGATCTCCTTTGCCATCTTCTACTTCTCAGGAGTGACTTCCTGGATAGCACTAGTGGTAAAGAACCCGCCTGTCAATGCAGGAGACAGGACATGCGGGTTCAATCCCTGGGTCAGGAAGATCCCCTGGAGGAGGGCATGGCGGTCCACTCCTGTATTCTTGCCTGGAGAATCCCACGGACTGAGGAGTCTAGTGGGCTACAGTCCATAGGTTCGCACAGAGTCGGACACCCCTGAAGTGACTTAGCATGCACGCATGTACTCCTCGGGGGATTCAAGCAAGGGAACCCTAGAATAGCAGAGAGAAATTTAACACACTAAATAGAATTCACAGTGCCATTATTTGTACCTTTTGGAGGACAGAATTGTTGCTTTCAGAAAATGACCCTGCTGGTGTGAATTCATGAGAAAAGTCCATAACCATAGGAAGTCCTCAAGCTGTCACAAAATCTAAGAGTAGGAATGGGGCCTTTTAAACGGATTCTTTAGCACCTGTGATATTTCCATTAGTAAAGAGGTTAAAGATAAGGCCAGGGAAGCCCTGTCACTCCTTCTGAGCCCTATACCTTTTCAGGGAGCCACACTACAGAGACTGGTTTAAGCCTAATGGATTAACTAGTTAAAGAACAAGTCACTGAGAATCTAGGATGTACATATGATTCACTCACTTGATTTCTAAAAGAATATTCTACAAGTGACTGAGAAGGAAAAAGACATGAGATCATGGAAGGGAGGGTTAGCCAGATGGCAGAGCTTTGAAAAATGTAATACCCATTGGCTGGTTGTAAAATTTCTCAGTAAAAAATTAATGTGGGAAGTCCCTAAAGAAGCATGTGGCTATACCATGATTGGATTGACTCAAGTTCACAGAGTACATGTACAATGTAGAAAAAAAGACATAGAACCAGGAGCTGTTCTACCAGCAAGAATCATGCCAATATTAGCAACAGTAACATTTGCAATTGCTTATGGTGTGCCAGAGAAGGAAATGGCAACCCACTCCAGTGTTCTTGCCTGGAGAATCCCAGGGACGGGGGTGCCTGGTGGGCTGCCATCTCTGGGATTGCACAGAGTCGGACACGACTAAAGCGACTTAGCAGCAGCAGCAGCAGCAGCATGGTGTGCCAGGCACAGTTCTAACCTGTCTGAACTCAATTATTTCTCACAATAATTTCATAAGGTGGGTACTGTGGCTATGATTCCCATATTATTGGAGCATCCCTCAGTGGGGAAACTGAGGCCTAGAATGGCTGAATAACTTGCCCAAAGTCACACAGTTGGGAAGTGGTAGTGCCTAATACAGACTTGGTCAACCTGACTGCAGTACTCAAGCTTTGAAATTCTCTTATATATTTGTGTCTGTTTCTGGGCTTTTTACTTAAAATTTTTAAAAATTTATTTGTTTTTGACTGCACTGTGTCTTTGCTGTGGTACATGGGCTTGTCATTGTGGCAGCTTCTCTGGTCACAGAGCACGGGCGGTAGAGCTCAGGCTCAGTAGTTGTGGCCAACAGGCTCAGTTGCCCCAAGGCATGTGGAATCTTCCCAGACCAGGGATCAAACCTGTGACGTCTGCATCGGCAGGCGGATTTCTAACCACTGAGCCATCACGAAAGACCTTGGGCTTTCTATTTTGTTCCGATGTATTCTTTCCTGTACTGATAACTGCACTGTTTTATATCTAGTCGTTCAAGCACTCCTGATTTTTTCTTTCTTAATTTCTAATTTAATCAGAAAGCCTCCTCCCGTTTTATAATACGGCTTCTTAAAAATGTGAAGGCCTTTTTCTCCTGAATACCAAAAGTAGCCAAGCAATATGCATCATGCTTTTCTAGAAAGTCTCTTGACAACACTTTCTGAGGGAATCATTTGTCTGGCTCTTTAGGAAAAGTATGTTATACTCTGCCTTTGCTGTGCCGGCTCCTCTGGAGAGTCTCCAGTAGAATGACACGGCTCTCAGCCTGGTTGTGGAGATCTGAGCCATGCCAGGCTGTAGATTTCTGCAGTGACGGAAAGGCTTTAAAAGTGTGTTGTCCAGCGTGGTCGCCACGCACCGCGTGTGACTGCTGGGCACTTGAAATGTGCACTTCAAAGAGTGTGATTGAGAAACTGAGTTTTTGTCTCAAATTTTAGAAATTGAAGTATAGTTGATTTTCAGTGTTGTGCCAATCTGCTGTACAGCAAAGTGACTCGGTTAAGTGCATGTAGACATTCTTTTTTATATTCTTTTCCATTCTGGTTTATCATAGGATAGTGAGTGTCGTTCCCTGTGCTGTACAATCGGACCTTGTTGTTTGTCCATTCTGAATGTGTGGTGTGCATCTCCCAACCCCAGACTCCCTGTCCATCCTTCTCCCTCCCCTTGGCAGCCATAGGTCTGTTCTCCACGTCTCTGAAACTGTCTCTGTTTTGTAGGTGAGTTCATCTGTGCCATGTTTTAGATTCCGCATGTAAGGGCTATCCTGTGATGTTTGTCTTCTCTTTCGGATTCACTTCGCTTAGTGTGATACTCTCCAGGTGTATCTGTGCTGCTGCACAGGGCATTGTTTCAGTCTTTTTTGTGGCTGAGTAGCGTTCCATTGTATGTATGTGCCACATCTTTATCTGTTCATCTGTCCATTGACATTTAGGTTGTCTCCATGCTTGGGCTATTGTGAATAGCGCTGCTCTGAACACAGGGGTGCATGTATATTTTTGATTTATAGTTTTATGTGGGATATTCCCAGGAGTAGGATTGTTGAATCATGTGGTAATTCTAATTTTAGTTTTCTGAGAAGCCTTCATATCGTTTTCCACAGTGGCTATACCAACTTATAGTACAGAACTATATCAATTCCCACCAACAGTATAGAAGGGTGCCTTTTCTCTATACCCTCTCCAACATTTGCTATTTGTAGGCTTTTTTTGTTGTTGTTGTTTACAGTACGATATATTGGTAGAATTTCCTCTTTATTTTTTAAATTAAATTTATTTATTTATTTTTAAATGAAACAAAGATGAATATTTTTAATGATAAAAGATACAGTTCACAAAGAAGATAGACATCATAAACCATTAGACCCCTGACAACAAAGAAACAAAGATACATAAACCAAAAATCAGAAGAAATATAAGAGAAAATAAAAAATATATAATCATAGTGAGACATATTAACATTGATCTGAGAATATTTTATCAAGTGCAGAAAAAGTAAGAATAGAACATCTTGAATGATGTCATTAATAATTTGAATATAATAGATTTCTATTTATCTTATACCCTGTGCTTAGTTGTGCTTAGTTGCTGTGCTTAGTTGCCCAGTCATGCCTGACTCTTTGCGACCCTGTGGACTGTAGCCTACCAGGCTCCTCTGTCCACGGGAATTCTCCAGGCAAGAATACTGGAGTGGGTTGCCATCTCCTCCTCCAGGGGATCTTCCCAATCCAGGGATCGAACCCAGGTCTCCTGCATTGCAGGCAGATTCTTTCCCATCTTAGCCACCAGAGAAGCCCAAGAATATCGGAGTGGGTAGCCTATCCCTTCTCCAGGGAAACTTCTCAACCCAGAAATCAAACTGGGGTTTAACAGCTGAGCTACCAGGGAAGCCCAAATCTTATATCCCACAAAATTTTAAATATATTTTGTATCTCATATGCTGTTATTAGATGGCAATAGGACATTTAGACGGAGAAAGCAATGGCACCCCACTCCAGTATTCTTGCCTGGAAAATCCCATGGACGGAGGAGCCTGGTGGGCTGCAGTCCATGGGGTTGCTAGGAGTTGGACATGACTCAGCGACTTCACTTTCACTTTTCACTTTCATGCATTGGAGAAGGAAATGGCAACCCACTCCAGTGTTCTTGCCTGGAGAATCCCAGGGACGGCGGAGCCTGGTGGGCTGCCATCTCTGGGGTTGCGCACAGAGTCGGACACGACTGAAGCGACTTAGCAGTAGCAGCAGCAGCAGCAGCAGCAGGACATTTAGAGAAAAATTGGCTATTTGTAGATTTTTTAATAATGGTCATTCTGACTGGTGTGAGGTGGTACCTCATTGTAGAAACTGAATTTCAAATCTAATTTAATTTAAATTAATTTAGATTTAGATAGCCACATTGGGCTAGTGGCTACTTTGTTAGCACAGAATTGATGTTGAAATAGTTAAGTGGCTTGAACTGTTCTCAAACACACCACATTCACTGCCAGGGATTCTGAAGGAGATCAACCCTGGGATTTCTTTGGAAGGAATGATGCTAAAACTGAAGCTCCAGTACTTTGGGCACCTTATGCGAAGAGTTGACTCATTGGAAAAGACCCTGATGCTGGGAGGGATTGGGGGCAGGAGGAGAAAGGGACGAACGAGGATGAGATGGCTGGATGGCATCACAAACTCAATGGACGTGAGTCTGAGTGAACTCCGGGAGTTGGTGATGGACAGGGAGGCCTGGCGTACTGCGATTCATGGGGTCGCAAAGAGTCGGACACGACTGCGCGACTGAACTGAACTGATGTTTTGAGGGTCTCAAGCTCAAGGGCTATTTTTCCTCTTAAGCTTTTCTCCCCTTACAGTAGCAGATATTTGCTTTTGCTGTTTTCAGCTCTTCCAAGGCAGTGCTGGGTTACCTAGGGGGTGGACTAAGCATATGCCTGGGGCATCAGTAAAGGGAGGATACAGAAAAATGAAATACGGTTGGCCCTCCATGTCTTCAGGCTCCACGTTCATGGATTCAATGAACTGTGGATTGAAAATATTCAGAAAAAATAATTCCAAAAAGTTCCAAAAAGCAAAAATTGAATATGCTGCACACTGGCAACTGTTTACCTAGCATTTACTTTGTATTTACAGCTATTTACATAGCTGTAGCATTTGTATTGTATTAGGTATTATAGTTAGTCGCTCGGTCGTGTCCAGTTCTTTGCGATTCCATGGACTGTAGCCCACCAAGCTTCTCTGTCCATGGAATTTTCCAGGCAAGAGTAAAGTAAAAAACAAACAAACAAAAACCAATAAATTAAAAAAAAAAGAACACTGGAGTGGGTATCCATTCCTTTCTTCAGGGAATATTCCTGATGCAGGGATCAAACCCTGGTCTCCTGCATGGCAGGCAGATTCTTTACCGTCTGAGCTACCAAGGAAGCCCATAATCTAGAGATGAATTAAAATGCACAGTATGTTATAAGCAAATGCTGTACCGTTTTATATAAGGGACTTGAGCATCTAAAAGTTTTGGTATCTGAGAGGGCCCCCAGAAGATCCCCCATGGATACCAAGGGATGACAGTAATTTGATATTCCAACAATACCATTCCTTTCTTCAGGGAATATTCCTGATGCAGGGATCAAACCCTGGTCTCTTGCATGGCAGGCAGATTCTTTACCGTCTGAGCTACCAAGGAAGCCCATTATCTAGAGATGAATTAAAATGCACAGTAGGTTATAAGCAAATGCTGTACCGTTTTATATAAGGGACTTGAGCATCTAAAGATTTTGGTATCTGAGAGGGCCCCCAGAAGATCCCCCATGGATACCAAGGGATGACAGTAATTTGATATTCCAACAATGACAGCTGTAACAAATCATCTGGAAATTTTGGAAATGGATGCACATCCTTAAACTTATTCCATGGCTTGCTGGCATTATTTTTTTAATTCTATGTATGCAGTCAGCCCCCCGAGATCTTAAAGTCTGGTGGCTCCATTGTACATATTTTTGTTCTTCCAAAGAGGAATTTGAACTACCACAGCCCAAGGCCCCAGCATTGTCAGTCTGCAGGAAAGATCTGGTCTGAGCCCCCTGACTTTGGGGAGAGAATATGGACCACTCTGCTGCAGATAAAGCTGGATTCAAATCTGCACTGGGAGAGCATGGTGCTGTGGTCAAGCAAAGACCCCAGGGTCAGGAAGCTTGGGTTTGAATCCTGGCTCTGTCATTTAGTAGCTGGGTGACCTTGGGGGAGTCTCTTAACCATTCCATGTCTAGGTTCTTCTTCTATAAAATGGGAATAAAATAGTGCCCAGTGTAATAATACTTGGTGCTATTATTATGGTACCCAGTGGGTGGTTAGGAGAGGTTTTTCAATCAGTGTCTGGCATATAATAAGTGGTAAGTAAGTGCTTGCAAATTAAAATGAGGCCTTTGGTTTGGAACATGACCCTCTGATTTAGTCATTTGGCCCAAATGTGTGACTCAAATGTGGGTGTTTTCTCGTAACAACCAGGGATATACCTGGAGTTGGCATGTGAGGCACCCCCAAATAGAACATATGAATGCCTTTCAAAGAGTTTTTACATCAATTTTCTTATTTTATCCTCATGGCAACCTGCTGAACAGAGCAGGGAGGTAGCACCCTTATTGATGTGTGGGAAAAGTGACAGATGACTCTACTCAACAGAGACAATTTGTTTGCTGTATTTGACCACCAAGCTAAACTACCATATTTGGAGCAAAACTCCAAATCATGTCAGAATGACATCCTCCTCAAGGGAAAGGATATCTGCCCATAAAAGCTGATCAAGTGTAACTGACTTGAAGGAGGATGGACACATGAAGAAGTATGCATTTGTGTGCCCCCAAAAGATCAGCTTTTATCCCTTGAAGTTACATTCAAGTTAGAACGTGGCCTAGTTTTTATGCTCCCTTTTCAAAAGTGCCGTGGGACAGTGTTTCCCTGATGCCCTGTTCTCAGGGCCAGCTCAAGGGGCCCAGAGGCACTCTGGGCTTTCTGGCGATGGTTTATTAAACAGGGTCAAGCTCTGGTTGATGTGGAGTGAGCACAGGTGGGCATGCAGCTCCCGGGAGGGCTGTGATTCCGGATACTGTGGGCTCAGTGTGTGGTTTTGGTCCCACAGGTTCATCACTCACACTCTTGCTGCCTCAGATGCTGGGTATCGGGCTGGGCTCCGTGGCTGTCGTGATTGTCCTCGCATCCCTCTCCTTCTCAGCAGTGTGGTATGTGAGACCGTCATTTTTGAGAAATGAGTGGAATGGAGGGAGGAGGGGGTTGGAACCGTGAGGAACAGCTGGGATCGAGGAGGGTCAGAGGGAATGTGGGGGGAAGTTGTCCTGCGCTCCACAGATACTCAGCAGCAGGTGAAAGGCGTGGGTGACTCTGCACCTTGGGTGGGGGCAGGGGCAGATGGGGAGTGCCCTCCAGGCCCAGGAAAAGAGCAAGGTCAGTGATGGCTCCCTGGCCACCCACACTGGTGGCACGTCTCCCGGCTGCTTCCTGTGACGTGGGGATCACCGTGGGAAAACCAGCGTGTGTCAGTGAACTCTCTTTTCCGCCTCTGTGTCTAGATTGCCGGTGGGCACTGTGTGAAGAGGACGCACTGCTGCTGGAGCAGATGGCATGACAGCTTCTCAGGGGTCTGCGCAGAGGCCCTGTGTGTGCGTGGACCTGCAGCCCCACTCCTAGATTCAAGGCGGTCACTGTCTCTTTGGCATCCCCCCCAGGAGGACACTCAGGAATTGCTGCTGTCTTCCCTGTATCTCTGAACCTGAGAACCTGATGTACTGCGTGATATTGACTCCAGGCTGCAGGTCACGTGGGCTGGGCCTATGTTCTGCTCCAAGTGATGCCTGAGAGTTTCTGCCTCTTCCTTCAGAGCATCTCTGTTATGAATTCAGAATCTGTTCTTTTACAATAAGTAATGACATACACAGGCTTCCCTTATAGCGCAATTGGTAAAGAATCTGCCTGCAATGCAGGAGACTCATGTTTGATTCCTAGGTTGGGAAGATCCTCTGGAGAAGGAAATGGCAACCTACTCCAGTATTCTTGCCTGGAGAATCCCATGGTCAGAGAAGCCTGGCAGGCTACAGTCCATGAAATTGCAAGAATAAGACACGACTTAGCAACTACACCACCACCAATGAGATACATTGAGATGTGGGCTAGAGTTTGACTGCAGGAGGGACGTCAGTGCAAAGGATAGAGATCATTGACTGAGGCAAATGTGTCAGATGCTTTAGAAGCACCCCTTTTCCTGCAGTTAGTGACCCACTAATCAGAAAGCATGCTAGCCTGGGACTTCCCTGGTGGTCCAGTGGTTAAGACTCCATGTTTCCACTGCAAGGGGCATGGGTTCATTCCTGGTGGAGGAACTAAGATATTGTATGGTGTGGCCAAAATGAGTAAATAAAGTATTTTAAAATACTGAAAAAAGGGAAGAAAAAATTGCAAGAATAAGACACGACTTAGCAACTACACCACCACCAATGAGATACATTGAGATGTGGGCTAGAGTTTGACTGCAGGAGGGACGTCAGTGCAAAGGATAGAGATCATTGACTGAGGCAAATGTGTCAGATGCTTTAGAAGCACCCCTTTTCCTGCAGTTAGTGACCCACTAATCAGAAAGCATGCTAGCCTGGGACTTCCCTGGTGGTCCAGTGGTTAAGACTCCATGTTTCCACTGCAAGGGGCATGGGTTCATTCCTGGTGGAGGAACTAAGATATTGTATGGTGTGGCCAAAATGAGTAAATAAAGTATTTTAAAATACTGAAAAAAGGGAAGAAAGAAAAAGAAAGTATACTATCCTGGCCACTCCAGTAAGTTCGTTGCAGTGTCTGGTCGGCAGCCATTACTTTGATAGTTCCCTTTGTCTTATATGTATTCAAAAGCCATGAGTCTTCTTCCAGTAAAAAAAATATTCTGTTAACTTAGTTCTCTTCCACCTGAACGTTTATAGCAGCCTTGATTAAATTTTTTTATCACTGCTTCCAAAAAATGTGCTTTAGATTGAGGGTTCATGTGATAACCATAGGTCACAATAATATGAAGCCCGTGGCCAGAGCCTGTGTGTTTACAGGAGAGGGGAACAGTGTGATTGACATGATCCTGCATTTTATCTACAGCATCAGTGACTACGAGTGTTACTTTATCACTAACCACGACACATTAGGTGTTAAGCAGTCTTGGGCCCGCTGTCAATATGCTGAATTGACGGATGGAGTGGATTCGACTTGACTTTTGAAGCCCGAATCAGTATTCCTGAACTTTCCTCTCTAAACTACAGGGTGACTCGAAGGCTCAGCAAGTCAGGAAGGGAGAAGGACAGAGCCTTGTGGCTTCTCTAAGGGAGTGGTGTCCTCTTCTACCTTCTCCCTTTCTCTCCAGGCCTGGAGAATAGAGAACTTGGGAAGGAGGTGGGGGGCAGCTTATTGCCCAACTCGGGGTGCAACATAGATGAATGTGGTCCTAAAATTGGGCAACACTGGGGTCCTAAAGAAAAGGGACAGCCTTTCTGACGTGGTGGGCTGGCATATGCTTCACTGGCTCCTGGGGCATCAGTGAGGGACACATCTGAGCAGCTGGGCTTGTGGGCTGATGAGGAGACGCGGGCAGAAATAGAACAGGTGAAAGCTCTCCGTGAAGCTGCTCCCAGCCCAAGGCATATCTTCTCAACTGTGAAGAGTCCGAGAGAGTGAAGTGGTACCGAGATGCTTGGGTTTTCAAGGTCAGCTGTCGGCCCTACCCCTGACCAGTACTGGACCGTATTAGGAATAGTTGTCCTTTGTCCTGAGGTACCAGCTCAGACTGGATCAACATGAGAACCATGCCTGCCCTCATCTCAGGTGAACTATAGAGTAGAACTCTCGTCAACAGACTAATACAAACAGCTTTCTACTTTTAATTTTTATGTGCAGCAATTCACATTTAGACTGTCTTCACAGCTCTTGGGTTAATTTCGGGAATCATTACAAATTCTTGCGGTTAGTATTGAGTAAGGTCTCTGATGAGTAAGGATTTCCCTCAAAAGCCCCCTCTGTTCAAAGAAGCTGAAGCTCCTCCCCTCATCTATTGCCAGTTCTGTGAATACCGTATGTTTCTGTAGTTCCCCCTAATTTCCAGTTCTCAAATTAACTGCCAAAGAAGCTACAGTTGTCCATATGGGAACTTAGCATAACTGTTGTTGAAAGGAAGAAATCCCATTTGCTTGGTGTCAAAAGTGTCTGCCTAAAACAACTAATGAAATACGAATTAAAACGTACTTCTGGATACGTGCAGAAACATAAAAGCAGTTCATGAAAGAGCACTGAAATAGCAAAAACGTAGACTTTGCTCCTTCTTCTGAATGTTCCAGATTATAACACAGAGCTGCTTGCTGTTACTACTTAACAGAAGCAGGTGCTGAGCATTTGCAAAAAAGATGCACCCTTTTCCTGCAGTTCTTTCCTGACCATTTTTTTATACACATGAAGGCAGCTTTAAGTTCTCTGAATTTACCTGGTTAGCTTTACCACAGCACCATCCTTTTTTTCCCAAGTGGATTCCTGGCTAAGGCAGGAGAGCATCGCAGGAGACCAGCGGTGAGTCTTCCTGTAAGCATTCAGCATCCTTCTGTCGAAAGAGTCGAGAGCCACTAAATAAAGCTTGGTCCTCAAGTAGAGATGGAGAAAGGCTCTTTTCTTAATTAACAGTCTTGGTGACAGTGTATAGAGGTGAGTGCTAAGATTTGGTCTTGAGTACTCTGCTAAGTTAAAAATAAAAATTGGAGGGTTACCCAGATATTGGACAGTTTGTTTCCTGGCTGACTTTTTGTTTTTGTTTTTGGTGCCCATAGTTTTTATTTATCTCCACCATAGTTTTTGTTTATACGTGTTCTTTCATTCCATCCTCACAGCAGTTTTCTGTGATGGGAAGCTTGGGGGTTATCATTTTCCCATTTCAAACTTCTGTCGAAAGAGTCGAGAGCACTAAATAAAGCTTGGTCCTCAAGTAGAGATGGAGAAAGGCTCTTTTCTTAATTAACAGTCTTGGTGACAGTGTATAGAGGTGAGTGCTAAGATTTGGTCTTGAGTACTCTGCTAAGTTAAAAATAAAAATTGGAGGGTTACCCAGATATTGGACAGTTTGTTTCCTGGCTGACTTTTTGTTTTTGTTTTTGGTGCCCATAGTTTTTATTTATCTCCACCATAGTTTCTGTTTATACGTGTTCTTTCATTCCATCCTCACAGCAGTTTTCTGTGATGGGAAGCTTGGGGGTTATCATTTTCCCATTTCAAAACAGAGAGATAGGTTCTTACAGATATGTAACTTCAGTTGTGGGGCCAAATATTCTGGCAGGAAGTCCAGTTCTCCTGTGGGATTTGACAGGACCATTTGATTCTTGGGAGAGTCAGGTTTTTATATTTCCAAACCACATATATATATATATAACAATATATATACTGGTACTGCCTTTAATATTGTAGCACCTGTGCCTTTTTATACTTATTTTTTCACTGTAGATACCTTCCCTCACCACTTCTAGAAGGAGCCATAAAAAAACAAAATAGATGGAGGTTAATTAGGGGAAATAGGTAATAGTCCACCCATAACTCCAGACCTATAATTGCATCTGGGCCCTTTAAGACGAAGACCAGAGCAAAACTGATTATCTTTGACATTCCGCAGTAGCTTGGAAAAAAGTTAATATTTAAATTGATTTTAAAGGAAGTAAAAATAGAATTCTCAAGGCTCCCTTCATATTGCTAACTCATATTTTTGATTTCCTAAACCTTTAATTTTTCCATTTGATTCACCAAAGAGAAAGCCAGTAGTAGTAGAAGTCAATCAAATGGTATTTTTAAGGACTGCCTCCTACAGCCTTTGTTGGTTAAACTCAAGTGCTCAGTTTTGGAGAGGAAAGAGGATGTGCCTTTTTGTGTGTCTGTGGGCAAGTGATTCAGTGAGGCAAATCAGTTTTAAGAAGAGTGCATGCCCATTGTCTCAGAATGAATGAGTCATTTTGGTGATATATGTGTGTGTGTGTGGATATGGATATATTTCCATATCCATACTTTGTGGGCACAACTAAGGGTTACCAAAACGGTGTCAAGCGAGGCATATGGTTTCTAACATGCTTCTTTTCCATCAACATATCCTGGACACATTTTCTTTCATGTCAATAGTAACAGCATTAAAAGTTGGCACCGTAATTTATTTAACCAATACTCTGTTGTGTGTTGTAAGTGTTTATACATTTAGAGTGTTTTCAGATGTTTACTATCTTTATATGCCTCTATATAGTTGTATACAATTATCATTCAGGCTAAATTCCTAGACGCGAAGTTGTCAGAATGAAAACTATATACATTTTAGATTTACTGCTTCAGCAATATGTGAACCATGAACTCCCTGATGTTCAAGCTGGTTTTAGAAAAGGCAGAGGAACCAGAGATCAAATTGCCAACATCCGCTGGATCATGGAAAAAGCAAGAGAGTTCCAGAAAAACATCTATTTCTGCTTTATTGACTATGCCAAAGCCTTTGACTGTGTGGATCACAGTAAACTATGGAAAATTCTGAAAGAGATGGGAATACTAGACCACCTGACCTGCCTCTTGAGAAATCTGTATGCAGGTCAGGAAGCAACAGTTAGAACTGGACATGGAACAACAGACTGGTTCCAAATAGGAAAAGGAGTACGTCAAGGCTGTATATTGTCACCCTGCTTATTTAACTTATATGCAGAGTACATCATGAGAAATGCTGGACTGGAAGAAACACAAGCTGGAATCAAGATTGCTGGGAGAAATATCAATAATCTCAGATATGCAGATGACACCACCCTTATGGCAGAAAGTGAGGAGGAGCTAAAAAGCCTCTTGTTGAAAGTGAAAGAGGAGAGTGGAAAAGTTGGCTTAAAGCTCAACATTCAGAAAACGAAGATCATGGCATCTGGCCCCATCACTTCATGGGAAATAGATGGGGAAACAGTAGAAACAGTGTCAGACTTTGTTTTTTTGGGCTCCAAAATCACTGCAGATGGTGACTGCAGCCATGAAATTAAAAGGCGCTTACTCCTTGGAAGAAAAGTTATGACCAACCTAGATAGTATATTCAAAAGCAGAGACATTACTTTGCCGACTAAGGTCCGTCTAGTCAAGGCTATGGTTTTTCCTGTGGTCATGTATGGATGTGAGAGTTGGACAGTGAAGAAGGCTGAGCGCCGAAGAATTGATGCTTTTGAACTGTGGTGTTGGAGAAGACTCTTGAGAGTCCCTTGGACTGCAAGGAGATCCAACCAGTCCATTCTGAGGGAGATCAACCCTGGGATTTCTTTGGAAGGAATGATGCTAAAACTGAAGCTCCAGTACTTTGGCCACCTCATGCGAAGAGTTGACTCATTGGAAAAGACCCTGATGCTGGGAGGGATTGGGGGCAGGAGGAGAAAGAGACGACCGAGGATGAGATGGCTGGATGGTATCATGGACTCAATGGATGTGAGTCTGAGTGAACTCCGGGAGTTGGTGATGGACAGGGAGGCCTGGCGTACTGCGATTCATGGGGTCGCAAAGAGTCGGACACGACTCCGCACTGAACTGAACTGAACTGATCAGAGGAATCTCAAAGAAAGTTTATGCCGGTTTATGCTCTCACCGGTGGGAAGCCTCAACACAAGTGGCATCACTGATATCCTTAATCTTGATTAATCTGGTAGGTGGAAAATGACCGTCCAATGCTTTGTTCGCATTTCTCTATTTTGCATGTTGATGGTCCTTTGTAATCCTGTTGGAGTGCCTTTTTTTCCCTCAGTAGTTGGCTTGAATCTTATATTGATTTGAAAAAGCTCTTTATATTATGGTAATTTTCACTCTTAACTGTCACCTATGTTGTAAACACGTTTTCTGCTTTATTATTTCCCTTTTGACCTTGTTTGTGTCATACATTGCCACATAAAACTTTAAATCTGTGTAGTCAAGGGTATCAGTCTTTTTTCTTATGTATTTTTCCCTGGAACCATGCTTAGAAGGACCTTCCAATCTCAAGATAACAACTGTAATTCAGCAGTTTTAAAAAAGTTTAAGTCTTTAAATGTTCTGAAATTTATTTTAGTATAAGGAGTGAGGTTGGGAGGAGTCTTTTTTTTATTTTTATTGTTGCTGAATGGTTTAGCCAGTTGTTCTACGCATATTCCTTGACTGCTGTTTTTTCCTCTGGCGATTTGACTCATATACTGAATCAAATACTAGAGTTTATTTCCGAACTTTCTCTTGTTGTACTAATTTATCTCTATGCCGATACCACCTGCTTTGAGTTTAAAATAGGTTTTTGTTTTTTTAATATCAAGTAAAAATGAGTTATCACCCTTTTTCTGTTAATTCTCAAAGTATCCTCAGGTTTTATTATATATTTATTCATGTATATGTATTTATTATATGTAAACTAAAGAATTATTTGGTTAGATTCCTCCCCCCAGATCTTCATATTTTCCTTGGGGATGTATTAAATAAAGAGTACTTCTGTCCCAGAACATGATATGTGTCTCCATTTAGTGTTTGTGTGTGTTCCTGTCTAGCATATTCTAATTTTTGACTTGGGCTTCCTGGGTGGTTCATGGTAAAAAGTCCATCTGCCAATGCAGGAGGCATGGGCTCAATCCCTGGGTCTAGAAGATCTGTTGGAGAAGGAAATGGCAACCCACTCATATTCTGCCTGGGAAATCCTATGGACAGAGGAACCTGACAGGCTACAGCCCTTGGGGTCACAACGAGCTGGACACGACTGAGCAATTGAGCACAGCGCAGCAGTTTTCAACTTACAAGCTGCTGCTGCTGTCGCTTCTGTCGTGTCCAACTCTGTGCGACCCCATAGATGGCAGCCCACCAGGCTCCTCTGTCCCTGGGATTCTCCAGGCAAGAACCCTGGAGTGGGTTGCCATTTCCTTCTCCAATGCATGAAAGTGAAAAGTGAAAGTGAAGTAGCTCAGTTGTTTCTGACTCTTAGCGACCCCATGGACTGCAGCCTACCAGGCTCCTCCGTCCATAGGGTTTTCCAGGCAAGAGTACTGGAGTGGGGTGCCATCGCCTTCTCCAACCTTACAAGCTAACTAATGCTTATTTTTGGTTGTGTGTATCTAGATATTTTATATATTATTATCCTGAACTCTTGAGTCATTACCTCTGATCCTGCCCTTGAAAGTGCAGCCTCTTACTCCAGGCATTGTTGGAATTCTCTTCCCCTGGAGTTCTGCCATTTGGGGAAGAAGTCACATCAAGATGGGACTCCAGCTCAGCTATCTACTTGACCCACAAAAACTCACAGACCCTTGTCAGGCCGAACAAGGTATTGCCCCACCATCACAGATCACTTCAACCACAGACTTCAGTTTTTTACCTATTTGACCCTTTGGCCTCTATTAGTGGAGTGCAGCTTCTACTGCATTCCAGCGTAGTTCCCACTTTTCTGTCCTGCTCTTGGCCTGACAGGCTCAGCTTTCGACCCTTGGGTGGAATCAGATACCAGGCACTGTGTCCTCTGACACAAAGTCTCTGAGTCGAGGTCCCCTTGAAGCTCCTCTTTCCCGACTTGCCCTAAGGAAAGTCCGCTTACCTCCTGCCATCATGGTGGGAGATAGACACGCACAGCACGCCAACAGCTTTCCCCAAAGAACTTTCTTTTGGACTTTTTAACTTTAAACCACTTTACAACCTGAGTATTGGGCTAATGGTCACAAGACCACTTGAAAATCCTTATTTTGGAATATGAGAGTGCATGCAACCTATTCTTTTCAATTTTTCTGAAATTTGATCACAGTGAAAAGAGTCCAAGTTGAGGCCAAATGATAGAAAAATACAGTTCACAGAGAAATCAAAATGGCTCCTAAAGACAAGAAAAGATGTTCAATCTTACTTTTCAGAGAAATGGAGACTTTCCTGGAAGTCCTGTGGTTAAGACTTCATCTTCTAATTCAGGGCATGAGGGTTCGATTCCTGGTTGGGAAGCCAGGATCCCGCATGTCTCATGAGCAAAAAACCAAAACGTAAAACAGAAGGAATATTGTGACAGATTCAGTAGGGACTTTAAAAATGGTCCACATCACTTAATGGCCAATGTGATGTTTTCCTACATAATGAGAAGACAAAAGGAAGGAAGGGAAGCAAAATTCCTCAAGGTACCACTGTGGTGCAGTTCTGGTTAGAACTGTTGAGGACTGAGTGGATCATTGATCTGGTGTTCGGGAAATAAGATTTGTGGCAGGACTGGAATGCAAATAGACTGTTGTTGTTTTAGGTGATTTATATCATATGCTATCTTTTAGGTAAGAAACCAAGGGAATGAGAATTGTATTCAATTTTATATAAAGAAACACTGGAATGATGGCAATGAATTGATGAAAATGATTAAAACAGTTATAAATGAATAGACTGGGGAAATAAATGGTCCACATTGAAAAAAAAAAAACTTAAAGAAAAAAAAAGTGCAAGTCAGTGAGATATCATTTCTCACCTGTCAGTTTGGGGAAATCAGAGATTTAACAACATACTGTCCTCTGAGGCTGGGGGAAATATGTACTCAAACGTTGTTAATGAGAGTATAGAATAGTTCAACCTTTATGGAAGGGAATCTGGCAATATTTTTTGTCCAGCTTCTATTGTCCTAACTCAGCAGTCCCACCTCTGGGACCTATCCTATGGTTTCACTTGCACATGTTCCAAATGATGCATGAACAGGATTATTTATCATGACATGGCTTATAATAACAAAAGCTTAGAAACTACCCAAATGCCTCTCAAGAGGAAACTAGTTGCATGAACTATGATACTTCTTTGTACACAATAAAATACGCTGAGTTATAACAAAGGAATGAGGAAGGACTCTATGCACTTGTATTAAGAGATCTTTAAGCTGTACTGTTTTAATGAGGAAAAATGATGGAGAATAGTGTATATCATATGCTACCTTTTATGTAAGAAAGGAGGGATGAGACCATCTGTTCAATTTTACATAAAGAAACACTGGAATGATAGCAATGAATTGATGTAAATGGATACAAGTGGAGCAAGGGAGAATGGGGTGGACCCCTCCACAGGATGACAGTGAGCCTTTTAAGTATTTATTTTCTTATTTTGTTTTGACTTTAAACATGTTAGTTCAAGCACTCAGTTGTGTCCGACTCTTTGTGACCCCATGGACTGCAGCACGCGAGGCTGCCCTGTCCATCACCAACTCCCGGAGCTTACTCAAACTCATGTCCATCGAGTCGGTGATGCCATCCAACCATCTCATCCTCTGTTGTCCTCTTCTCCTCATGCCCTCAATCTTTCCCAGCATCAGGGTCTTTTTCAATGAGTCAGTTCTTCCCATCAGGTGGCCAAAATATTGGAGTTTCAGCATCAGTCCTTCCAGTGAGTATTCAGGACTGATCTCCTTTAGGATGGACAGGCTGGATCTCCTTGCAGTCCAAGGGACTCTCAAGAGTCTTCTCCAACACCACAGTTCAAAAGCATCGATTCTTCAGAGCTCAGCTTTCTGTATAGTCCAACTCTCACATCCATACATGACCACAGGAAAAACCATAACCTTGACTAGACGGACCTTTGTCAGCAAAGTAATGTCTCTGTTTTTTAATATGCTATCTTGGTTTGTTATAGTTTTTCTTCCAAGGAGCTTAAACATGTATACTATTATTACTAATAGTAACATTACTATTCAAAAACATAAAAATAAAATTTTATAAGGGAAAGTGTTCCATTGAATCTCCTATTACACATGTCAAATAAAAATCTGATGGGTACTGTTTGGTTTCCTTCTCAATGTAAACCCAAGACGCTTAGATTTAGATCAGATTGGTTTAATTTCTCAACACAAAATTGGTGGGGCATCCAGTACTGTTTTAAGATTTCTGAAAATTCCATGAGGTAGTAAATGTGGATGTGTTGTGTCAACTCTACAGCCAAGTTTCTGCTTTATATGAATTAGGTTAGTTAATAGGTTATCTCACCCTCCTGTGTGGGGTTCCTGTTCCCCTGGCACTGACCCACCTGTAGAACTCAGCTCCTTTTCATGGTTTCCACCCAAAGTCTCACTAAGGACTTAGGGCATTTAGGTAATATGAATGGAGAGTGTGTTAGTTTTCTACTGATGCAGTAAACAAATTGCCACACTTTCAATCACACAGATTTATTATTTTACAGTTCTGAAAGCCAGAAGTCTGCCTTGAGCCTCACTGGGCCAAGGTCAAAGTATTGGCTGAGCTGTGTTCCTTCTGGAAGCTCGAGAGGGAATCCATTTGTCTGCTTTTTCTAGATTTTAGAGGTTGCCTATGTTCCTTGACTGTGACCTTTTCTCCATCTTCAAAGCCAACAGTGTTGCATTTTCAAATCTTTCTTTCTGACCCTCCTGTTCCCTTTCCCAGTCCCACTTCACTTATAAAGATCATTGTGATTTCAAGGGGCTTCCCTGGATGATTCAGAGAAATCTCAATATTTTTAATTTAATCACATCTACAAAGTTCCTCTTGCCATGGAAGATAACTTACCCACTGACTCTGGCATTAATATGCAGGCATTTTTGGTGGCCATTATTCTTCCTATAACAAAAGAATATTATATTTTAGATATGCAAATAATTAAAAGCAGATGTTAGTTATCTCTGTTCTTCAATGTTCTCTTCCCTTCCCAATCCTTTTCATCTTCGTTATCAATCCCCTAAATTCTTGAAATGCAGAACCATTTAGCTGTCTTTTTCTTTCCTTCTTTTTTTCCTCACTAATCTATGACCTAGAGGTTTCCCTCATAGCTCAGTCAGTAAAGAATCTGCCTGCAATGCAGGAGACCCTGGTTTGATTCCTGGGTCAGGAAGATTCTCTACAGAAGGAAATGGCAACCCATTCCAGCATTCTCACCTGGAGAATGCCATGGACAGAGGAGCCTGGCAGGCTACAGTCCGTGGGATCATAAGAGCTGGACATGATTTAGTAACTAAACCACTACCACTAATCTATGACCTAAGCATCAACCTTAATCCAAATAATTTACCAAAATAATTTTTAAAACAAGAATAGCTTCCTCCTTAAGAATTCTGTTTCTGTTAAGGTTTAACTTAAACTTTATATATTTGACCTTCTGAAAATTTCCCAGAGTTTCTGATTGTTGAACGTATCCTTCTTTGCTGCACAGTGCTGATTCAGATTTCTTAAACATTTTTTTCTGAATCTTTGGTAAGCGTGATTTTAGGAGGACAACTAGAAACTAGAAGATGAAATATTTGAGAGGGAATTATAGCAAAGACTGTAAATGCTTTTTAATTTTTTACTGTGGTGTAGCAAATTACTACAGATGTAATGACTTAAGACAGTACATATTTATTATCTTCAATCTTTTATGGATCAGGAATCCAGGTTTGGTTTATATGGTTTCTCTGCTCAGGGTATCAAAAGTCTGTACTCAATGTGTTGATTGGGTTGCATCTTCATCAAGAGGCTCAACTGGGGAAGATCTCTCTTTTATACTCATTCATGTTGTTGGCAGAATTCATTTCCCTGTGGTGGTATGGCTGAAGGTCCAAGCTTTTTGCTGGTTGTCAGCTGGAAGCTGTCCTCAAGTTTTAGATGTCAATCATAGTTCCTAGAGGGCCATTTTGAGTTGTTTGCCCTCTGGGATTCCTAAACAGACTGTCTAATTCATCAAGTCAGCAAGGATAATCTCTGAACACAGGGAGAGCCCGTTCCTCTTTTAAAGGGCTTTCATCTAAGTAATGTCCACCTAGGATAATCTACTTTTAACTAACTAAAAATCAACTAATTTGGAGCCTTAATTATACCTGCAAAAGCCCATCACTCCCCCCCCCCCATATTCTGTTGGTTAGAAGTAAGTCACAATCAAGGGGAAAAGATTATTCAGGCTGTGGGCACCAAGTGGCACAGATTACGAGGGCTATCTTAGAATTTTGCCTACCATAAGTCACTAAAAATAATCAATTATAGATTTTAAATTCTACCACAGTATTTCCTAGGTTCTTATAAGGGGCTGTAGCAAAAGCCGAGAAATACTTCTATTTTCTCTTAGAAATGTGCCAAGGCTGCCAGTGGTGGAAGTGACCAATGGCCAGAGGTTTTAGGAAAGTAACTGGGTCTGGAAGTCTGCCTTCTCCCCTTGAAAAAGATACATTCCTTTGAGTGATGTACAGAGATTTTGGGGAAGGGAAAGGACATAATTTCTCAGGGTCCATAGGCATATATATTAAAAAGCAGAGACATCACTTTGCTGACAAAGGTCCATACAGTCAGCGCTATGGTTTTTCCATTAGTCATGTATGGATGTGAGAGTTGGACTATAAAGATGGCTGAGTGCTGAAGAATTGATGCTTTTGAATTGTAATGCTGGAGAAGACTCTTGAGAATCCCTTGGACTATAGGAGATCAAACCAGTCAATCCTAAAGGAATTCAGTCCTGAATATTCATTGGAAGGACTGAGGGTGAAGCTGAAGCGCCAATGCTTTGGCCACCTGATGTGAAGAGCCAGCTCATTGAAAAAGACTTTGGTGCTGGGAAAGATTGAGGGCAGGAGGAGAAGGGGGCAACAGAGGATGAGATGGCTGGATGACATCACTGACTCAATGGACATGGGTTTGAGCAAGCTCCAAGTGTTGGTGATGGACAGGGAAGCCTGGCGTACTGTGGTCCATGGGGTTGCAAAGAGTCAGACATGACTGAGTGACTGAACTGAACTGAACTGAACTGAGTACGCAAGAATGGATGAGACAGGGCGAAGCACGTATAGCTCTTACCACAAGCCATGATTCCTTCTGTCCAAGATGCCTTCCAGTGAAGAGTGGACCTTGGAACCTGAAAGAGGGCTCAGCTCCAAGAACCAGAGGGACCTTCGGTTGTCTTGGGATGGTTCCTATTCATTGTGATCTCACAGAGATGAACACCAGATGATGTGGACACTCGTGCTAGGCTGGAATGGTCAGGGACAGCCCTGAGGCTCTCCACCAAAGCTGTCTTCTGGACAAAAAGGGGCAGAGCCCAGGAAAGGGGAATTGTTGTTGCAGGGCCTTTAAAGGGGCAGCCGCTGGGCAAAGTGTCTCTTGCACTGAACAAGGAAGACAGTGTCTTGGTCTGGGTCAGAGAGTCTAAGTGTTCACATTGCATGAGTCCCTGTCAAGGAGATGTTGCACAAGGCTGCCAGACTTGAAGACTCCAGACAGTCTGCAGCTTGCTGCCAAAAGCATGGAAGAACGGAGTCTGACTTGGCTGCCTGGGAACAGCATTCATGAGCATTCTTACCAGATTTCTTGGAGAAAATTAACACATGGCTACCTGGTCTGAATACCAGTCTGAGTTTGGTGAATCTGGAAGAGCTTGCAGGATTAGATGGAGGCTGAAGAAACTCCACCAAGGTGACTGACCTCATGAGACTGCATCTCTCAGTCTCCATCTGTAACACACCTCTGGTGTCAGCACTTTCCTCCACTTCCCTCCATCTCTGCAGTCATTCCTCCCACCTCCCTCGACAAGCGCAGGCTGCAGCTGCAGAGCCCTGTTATTGTCGTTTAGTTGCTAAGCAGTGTCCAACTCTTTGTGACTCCATGGACTGCAGCAGACCGGGGTCTTCGGTCCATGGGATTTCCCAGGCGAGAATACTGGAGTGGGTTGCCATTTCCTTCTCCAAGGGGATCTTTCCAACCCAGGGATCGAACTCGTGTCTCCTGCATTGGCAGATGGATTCTTTAGTGCTGACTCACCAGGGAGCCTGTAGACCCCTTAAGGAGTGAAAGTGGCTCAGTTGTATCTGACTCTTTGTGACCCCATGGACTATACAGTCCATGGAATTCTCCAGGCCAGAATACTGGAGTGGATAGCCTTTCCCTTCTTCAGGGGATCTTCCCAACCCAGGGTCAAATCCAGGTCTCTTGCATTGCACCCGGATTCTTTACCAGCTGAGCCACAAGGGAAGCCCAAGAATACTGGAGGGGGTAGCCTATCCCTTCTCCAGCAGATCTTCCTGACCCAGGAATCGAACTGGGGTCTCCTGCATGCAGGCAGATTCTTTATCAACTGAGCTATAAGGGAAGCCCTGATAGACCTTGTAGACCAGCCCAGATCCCTGTAGACCTCTGTAAAGAGATCACTCAGATGGGGGTGGAGCTAGAACAGAGCTGGAGCCCTCACTGGAGATACAGCTGGGGGAGGACGTGAAGTTGACTGAGAGCCAGGCATGGGAAGGCCAAGGCTTGTCACTGGATGAGACAGCAGAGCAGAGACCTACATCAGCAGGGACACACGGTGCTGAACAGACTTGGGGAGTTGCCTGTGTGCCTTGAAGGGCTGCCTATGTGGCCCGGGACTGTGGTCTGTATTGATCATATTGCATGCTTAGCTTTCTAAGGGTGACAAGCCAGGTCATCGTCCCCAACCTCTGCCTGCAAGTGAGTTGCCAACTGGCCCTTTATCACCCACCCAGCTTTCGTCAGCTTTGTCACCCAGGTCATCGCCCTAAACCTCTGGAACGTCACCAGTTTCCAGAGAACAAATGCTTTGGACTGCTTCTAGTTTATGGGTAATTCTAGGGCTTTAGCCTGCACTTTTGGAAACTCGAGTTTCCAAATTGACTTATCTTTTACTGCCTTATGATTTCTGCTCTGCATAATTATTTGCTTGGTCAACCACCATGCTGTGCTCCGGTAAACTGCAAGTGTTGTAACTGAGCAGCAAGAAAAACAACCTATTTTGAGCAGATGCTTTCTGAGTGGAATGAGAGTCTGAGGCTTGAGCCTGTTGGAGAGGTGCTCAGCTGTACTAAACTTTTCAGCATTTCCATTGAGAAGCTCTCAAATTCTCTGATCTAAGTGAATGCCTATCTAATTCTGAAGAGATTCCTCAGGAACCTCACTCTGAGGGTGGTGATAAGCCATTAGAGTTATTTATATTTGTAAGATTTATGAAGAATACTTACAGTGAAAGGAAAGCTTTTCTTAAAAAACAAACAGAAAATCAAAAACCAACATTCATAGTACACAGGGATGGAATTTGACTCCCTGCGAAATAAATCATAGCTTAACGTAGTCCGAGTTACATTGTGATTTGGAAATGTTCTGAACTCAACATTTATGCTAAGACCAAAGTATGTAGACATTTCCCTCCCCACCCCTTCCCGCCTCAGGAATAAGCTTGCTGAATCATCACAGGTTTGTTTTTGTTTTAACTACTGCTTTGCTGAATGTCATTGTCTAGTTGGCTTGGAGTTGCTCTGAGTCCACCCTTGAGCCCACTCTTTGAGCCTGTCTGTCATTTGGAAAAATGCGTTACTGGTAGTCCTTCCTGCTAAGTATAGAGCCTTGGTAGCCATGTCAAATTTGTGGTTAATAGTAAGACTTAACTCTGTTAAACATATTTGCCGCAAATAAAGTGTTTCCCAAATGGTTGAGCATTGTTGATTCCCACACTTCCTTAATAATCTATCATTCCCTGCATAAAATCTTACACACCAATAACAAAACCCGTAAAATCCTTCTGCAAGGGCAAAAAATGATTAGATAATTCAAAGCTAGTTCTGCTGATATTTTTTTTCCAGAAGTTACACCCAAATATACTCTCTCTGGCACCAACAAAAATGAAGCAAGAGATGAACATGGAAGTAGGAAGCCAGGTGAACATCAGACAACTGACCAAACTGTTCCCTGTCCAAAGGCTAGGCGGGATTTCCCACCTCACTCGCACAGCCTGTGTCTTCGACCTTTCTATTCCCAGACAATACTGTTTTCTTTTTTTACCTAACACTACTCTTCTCTAACCGATGGCTTCCAACGATCATATCTGTCTGAGGCATGTTTCTTAAACTCTAGGGAGGACTTGTCGTGTGTCCTGTCTGGAGTGTGGCCAGGCAACTTCCCAGTATACTTTCAAAGGAATGAGAATGGAAGTGTGAAATACAGTCCCACCTGTTGGTTTAGCATTCATCATGAGCAGACTGGACTCTTGCCCAACTGAAACAAACTGATGTCATCTGCTTTCATTTGACCCTGAATGTCCCCTGGGATTGAGACATCAGTCCAGGTTTCCTTTCACAACACCCAGCAAACTTTGCTGAGTGCCTTCAGTGATGGAGTTTCTACCCTACAAGCAGAATGACAAGAGGCAAGTGTTAGTTGTTTAGTCATGTCCAATTCTGCAACCCCATGAACTATAGCTGGTCAGGCTCCTCTGTCCACAGAACGCTCCAGGCAAGAATACTAGAGTGATTAGCCATTCCCTTCTCCAGGGGATCTTCCTGACCCAGGAATTGAGCCCCAGTCTCCTGCATTGCAGGCAGATTCTATACCATCTGAGCCACTAGGGAAGCTTGAATGACAAGAGAGAAGGGGTGCAAAAAAGAAGGAAGCGGGTAGCAACAGCTACTCAGGTGGAGTTTGAGCTGGACCTTGAAGGATTAGGAGGGTTTTGTCAGATGGAGAAATCTAAGAGGGAAATCCCAGTAATAGAAGTGGGGAGGGGTATAAGAATATGAACAAAGGCAGGACATTTCATGAAGAGACGTTAAAAATCACAATAGAGGGAGACATTTCCAGAGTGAAAATGGAAGAGCTGATGGTTCATCAGATTGGCTGGTTGCTGGAGGGAGGTAGTGAGTTTCATATAGGAAAGGAAGATATGCTGATTAAGCCTTTGAAAAGAACATTTAGAAAGAAGAGGACATCTGCTAGACAGTTTGTGACTCTAATGAGACTTTCCCCCCCAAAAATACTAGATTTTCATCTAAATTGTATTCCTTCCAAGTAGATACTTTGAAAAACTAAATACTTATTCTACTGATGTTATTAGCGTTTTTAAAAGTCTTCAGAAATCTCCTTTGGGAATTGTCTTCAAAATGTGTTTATGAGTTACCAAAGAACCCTGCGTAGGTTTATTACCTCGTGTCTTTCTCTCTCTGCTTCTCTACATATGGTGAAAACATTATACACGCATACAAAACATGTATCACTAAAACTTAGCCTGTTAGGCATTTTTAATTTAATTTTTTCTTGAGGTATTGTTGATTTATAATGTGTTCATTTCTACTGTACAGTGAAGTGATTCAGTTATATATACATTCTTTTTTCATATTCTTTTCTATTAAGGGTCATTACAGGATACTGAATAGAGTTCTCTGTGCTATACAGTGGGACCTCATTGTTTATCCATTCGACATATAATAGCTTGCATCTGCTAACCCCACCACCCACTCCCTTCCCCCTCCACCCCCTTGGCAACCACAATTCTATTCTCTATGGACTTTTGTTTTATAAACTAGAACATGCTGAGAATTCCCAGGTGGCCCAGTGATTAAGGTTTCGTCCTTCCCCTGCAAGGGGTGGGGGTTTGATCTCTGGTCGGGGAACTAAGATCCCATAGGCCACGAGGCTCAGCCCAGAACACAAAAACAAAAGCACTAGAACATATGGCAAATGGTTTTGCCTGTTTCCAGAAACTGAATACAGTCTGGAAAAGATTTCAATTATGGACTCAGAATACCGCTCCCAAAACGTGCTGCGGGCTGTGATGGCAATCTTCAAAGAGGGATTCAGCGGTAGTCTGAGCCGCCACAGCACTGGAGTCACGTGGCCTCCACAGGGACCTCCACAGGTGACCTCCACAGGTGGCCTCCGCAGGTGACCTCCACAGGTGGCCTCACAGGTGACCTCCGCAGGTGACCTCCACAGGTGACCTCACAGGTGGCCTCTGCAGGTGACCTCCACAGTGACCTCCACAGGTGGCCTCCACAGGTGGCCTCCACAGGTGGCCTCACAGGTGACCTCCACAGGTGACCTCCACAGGTGGCCTCCACAGGTGGCCTCACAGGTGACCTCCACAGGTACCTCCACAGGTGGCCTCCACAGGTGACCTCCGCAGGTGACCTCCACAGGTGACCTCACAGGTGGCCTCTGCAGGTGACCTCCACAGTGACCTCCACAGGTGGCCTCCACAGGTGGCCTCCACAGGTGGCCTCACAGGTGACCTCCACAGGTGACCTCCACAGGTGGCCTCCACAGGTGGCCTCACAGGTGACCTCCACAGGTGACCTCCACAGGTGGCCTCCACAGGTGACCTCCGCAGGTGACCTCCACAGGTGACCTCACAGGTGGCCTCTGCAGGTGACCTCCACAGTGACCTCCACAGGTGGCCTCCACAGGTGGCCTCCACAGGTGGCCTCACAGGTGACCTCCACAGGTGACCTCCACAGGTGGCCTCCACAGGTGGCCTCACAGGTGACCTCCACAGGTGACCTCCACAGGTGGCCTCCACAGGTGACCTCCGCAGGTGACCTCCACAGGTGACCTCACAGGTGGCCTCTGCAGGTGACCTCCACAGTGACCTCCACAGGTGGCCTCCACAGGTGGCCTCCACAGGTGGCCTCACAGGTGACCTCCACAGGTGACCTCCACAGGTGGCCTCCACAGGTGGCCTCCGCAGGTGACCTCACAGGTGGCCTCCACAGGTGACCTCCACAGGGACTCTGTCCCTCGATTATGCACATTCTGGGGAATTTCTGTGACCATGGCTGGACAAGTTGTTGTATAACAGCTTATGGTTCACAGTGGCCTCCTATGGTCACTCATGATTAGAGGCTCCCCTTACCCTGAGTCCCCCAGAAGATGCTGCCAAAACTGGGGAGGGAAGGGGGTTTCCTAAAACCATCAGAGACTAAGACAGATACCCTAACAACAGAATCTGAGGAGGCCTGGGACTTCAGCTCACTGCACGCTCTGGCTTTGTTTCACGAAAGCAGAGCCCTTCAGCAGAGGGAGGAAAGGCCTGTCCTGTGCCCAGAATCAGGAAGCAGGCTCCGAGTGCCTCTGATTCCATTCTGGGGGCAGACGGGTCATACCCCCTCCAGGCCACATTCCAGGGCAAGGTTCTGGATCCAGAAAGAATTCAGAGCTTGGAAACATTGGAAAGGTATTCCTGGAAGGTGCACACCACAGACTAGCAGTTCTGATTCCTCAGTAAAGTGCCCAAAGGGCGCGAGCGTGTGTGTGTGTGTGTGTGTGTGTGTGTACTGTGTATATGGTGCATGTGTGCCTGTGCGTGCTGTTGGTTGTGTGTACACACGTGTGTATTGTGTGCTGCATGTGTATATGGTATGCTCATACGGAGTGTGCGTGTCTAGTGTGTATTAATGCATGTGTGCATATGTATGTTGCCTGCTGTGTCTGTACACATGTGTCATTGTGTGGTGAATGTGCATATGGTCTGTTCGTGGGATGTGTGTGTGTGGTACACGGGTGCACATATATGTTGTCATGTGTGTGTACATGTGTGTGTGGTATATGTGTGATGGTATGTTCACTTGCTCTGTGTGTGTGTGTGTGTGTGTGTGTGTGAAGGGTGCTTGACAATTCTGGCAGGAGTGAGTGATAGGATCTGCCAGTGGTCATCCCTCTCCCTCCACCTTCAAAGCCTATGGGAACAGGTCAGTAGAGATAGGAGACAAAGTCTATGAGCTGAAGAACCAATACCTTTTCCCTTGGGAGGAAGAATGATGTTTTCTCAAGGACTACACACCTCTTCGAATCAGAGTAGCAGCAGGTTGTCTGCCATTTGTATTGCACGTATCTCCCATTTGTCCTTTGTCTTTTAACTTTTTTTCCTTTATAGGGCTCTTATTTGTTTTGGCATTGGAAAGTTTTCACTGTTACATAGTTGAGGTTCTTAATCTTTTGTTTGTGATCACTGGCTGTCATGACATGCTCCGACTTTCCACACACCATTATAAAAACAATTGTCCGGTTTCTCTCTTAGTGTTTATGTAATTTTGGTTTTTACTTTAAAACATTTTGTTGTACTTGGAATTTATTTTATGTAATGAATGAAACAAGAAGCTGCATTTTATTTAAAACATTCCACACTGACCTGTGTTTTCTTTCACAGTATTCATTATAGTTACAATAGCCTAATTATTTATGTGATTAGCTTTTACCAGTCACCACTGATTTGAGATACCATATATTTCATAAAGTTGAAATACTTTTAAAAAATGCTTCTTTCTGTAAATATCATGTTAGGATTTTGACCAGAAATAGGATGATTTTGTAGATTAAACATTTTGTAAGAATTTGTACTAGAATATTTCTGTATTCTAGAATATTCTGTATTCCATAAGGGATGCCTTTTCACTTACTCATATATTATTTTCTATTTTGGTAATTTTCTGTTTTTTTCATGTAATTAAAATTTATTTATATAAATTAATGTACTTTTAAGATGGACTAAATTTGGGTTATATTTGTAATACATTGTAAGACTTTGAGTACTGAATATTAATATTATATCATGAAAACCTTATCAACTTTTTACTTTTTAAAAATTTTCTGCTGAATTTTAGACTTCCTATTATCTGCAAATAATGATAATTTTGTCTTTTTCATTCCAGTATTTAAACTTCTTATTTTGTTCTTTTGTCTAATTACAATGTCTATCACATAAAAGCAATGTCATATTATAGAGATTATAAATGTTTGATTGCTAAGCATGATATTGGTTTTTGGTATGAGATATGTTTTGACAGTAAGGAAATTATTCACCTAATCTCATCTTACAAAGACCTTTTATTAAGAATAGACATTAAATTTTATGAATGTTTTATTGAAATCTACCATGGGACTATATGCTTTTCCCACTTTGGTCAACATTAATATAAAATTTCTAACATTTAGCCACCTTTGCATTCTTATAATACACAATCATAGTCATAGTATATTGCTAATTAAGTCTGCTCCCAGGTTCTACTTAATACTTTATTCTATAACTTTTTATAAATCAACTTTGACATCTCTAATGTTCTCTTGTGCATTATCTATTCAAAGCATCAGTACATTGGTATTTGTAAATTGGAAAGAATTCCTTCTTTCTCTCACGTAGGTCATTTAAAATATGTTATTTGTTATTTTAGGGGCTTCCCTGATGGCTCAGCAGATGAAGAATTTGCCTGAAATGCCGGAGACACAGGAGACTCTGGTAGATAGTAATCATCCACCTCTTTCCATCTGCCTTTTCAAATGTGTCAGCATAGGATTATTCCATGTTCTCTGGAATTGTGAAGTAGTCATGTCTCTAGATACTGCCCCAATCTGATAGGAAATGATAACAGAAAAAGAAAATCATGTGTTTGGCAGACCAGAATCTCTTGCAACATCAAGGTCCCTTGGCAATCAATGATGAGCCAGTGGCCCCAACGGGAGTGTTTCTTATTCTTCCAGCAGCTTTCCCATGCTCCCAGGACTCAGACTGTGGGAACCTTCAGAATTGCCTCCACTTACAATCTATGACACTGCATTGTGGTCACAAGCTGAAAACTGGTGTCAGGTCATGGGACTCTTGGTTTGTTCCAAAGGGCGTTATAAAGGCTGCAGTCTTCCTGAGGCCTTTCCCAGCTATAGCCTGCTGGAAGTACTTTTTCTTGCCTTTGCTTCATTTTCGTTCCTACTTGTGTTGGTGTAGGGTTTGCGGCTAACATACTTCTGCCATCATGTTCTTGATAAGTCCTCATAGCTTGTTTCACTTCACAAAAGTCCATGGGTGAACAGTTTAAAAGATCATTTGTGGGTGACATCCCTGGTGGTACAGGGGTTAAGACTCCACCATCCCAATGCCAGTGTCTCAGGTTCAATCCCTGGTCAGGGAACTAGATCCTGCATGCTGCAACTAAGAGCCTGCATGCCACAGCTAAAGAGCCAGCATGCCACAGCTAAGACCTGGTGCAGTTCCATAAATATTAAAAAAAAACAACAACTAATAATAAAATCTGTTGAAAAAAAAAAGAAGAGGAAAGAAAGATTATTTGGAGAATTTTTCTGGTCATCCAGTGGTTAAGAATCCCAACTTCTGCTGCAGTGAGTTTGAGTTCCAGCCTTGGTCAGGGAACTAAGATGTTGCAAAAAGCAGCCAGAAAACAAGCAAAAATCAAAACCAAAGTCCTGTTCCCCAAACAACAATGACAAAAAAACTCCAGAGAAACCATACTTGAAAAAATAAATAAAGGAAAGATCATTTGGGAAAATAAACGATTATAGAAAGCCTAGACAATTTCGAAAAGGTTTTCTCTACCAGATAGTATGTGCTCATTGTGCTCAGTTGCTCAGTAGTTTCAGATTCTTTACAACCCCATGGACGACAGCCCACCAGGCTCCTCTCTGCATGGAATTTTCCAGGCAAGAATACTGGCATGGGTTGCCATTTCCCACTCCAGGGGATCTTCTTGACCCAAGGATGGAACTCATGTCTCTTGCATCTCTTGCACTGGGAGGCAGATTCTTTACCACAGAGCCACCAGGGAAGGCCTCCAGATAGTAACTGTACCATAAAACTGTGATAAGTAAAGTGGTACTGGCACTTAAAGAGAGAGATCAATTAAAGGAAAGCCCAGAAACATATCCAGGGCAACACCTGTTGTCAGTGTTTCTGTGAGTGTGCTCACTTCAGTCGTGTCTGACTCTTGGTGACCATATGGATTATAACCCACCAGGCTCCTCTGTCCATGAGATTCTCCAGGCAAGAATATTGGAGTGGGTTACCATGCCCTCCTTTAGGAGATCTTCCCGGCCCAGGGATCAAACCCAAATCTCCTGTGTCTCCTGCATTGCAGGTAGATTCTTTACTGCTGAGCCGCCAGGGAAGTCAGTCAGTGTTTCTATGGAGAGCTAAATTTTGGCCCCGACATGTGGGGTAGGGGAGACTAAATGAAAAACGTGGATTACATGGAAGATTCTGAAATGGTACTGAAGTTACTTCAGGTCAGTAACACTCTTTGCTCTGAGTTCCTGGAAGAAACCAATGCAAATTCATTCTGGAAGAACACATCTTCAATTTAGATCCTCAGGATCCCCATTAATTACTGTGAGAAACCTATATGCAGCTCAGGAAGCAACAGTTAGAACTGGACATAGAACAACAGACTGGTTCCAAATAGGAAAAGGAGTACGTCAAGGCTGTTTATTGTTACCCTGCTTATTTAACTTATATGCAGAGTACATCATGAGAAATTCTGGGCTGGAAGAGGCACAAGCTGGAATCAGGATTGCCGGGAGAAATATCAATAACCTCGCATATGCAGATGACACCACCCTTATGACAGAAAGTGAAGAGGAACTGAAAAGCCTCTTATTGAAAGTGAAAGAGGAGAGTGAAAAAGTTGGCTTAAAGCTCAACATTCAGAAAACGAAGATCATAGCATCTGGTCCCATCACTTCATGGGAAATAGAGGGGAAACAGTGGAAACAGTGTCAGACTTTATTTTGGGGGGCTCCAAAATCACTGCAGATGGTGATTGCAGCCATCAAATTAAAAGACGCTTACTCCTTGGAAGAAAAGTTATGACCAACCTAAATAGCATATTCAAAAGCAGAGACATTACTTTGCCAACAAAGGTCCATCTAGTCAAGGCTATGGTTTTTCCAGTAGTCATGTATGGATGTGAGAGTTGGACTGTGAAGAAAGCTGAGCGCCAAAGAATTGATGCTTTTGAACTGTGTTGTTGGAGAAGACTCTTGAGAAGTCCCTTGGACTGCAGGGAGATCCAACCAGTCCATTCTGAAGGAGATCAGCCCTGGGATTTCTTTGGGAGGACTGCTGCTAAAGTTGAAGCTCCAGTACTTTGGCCACCTCATGCGAAGAGTTGACTCACTGGAAAAGACTCTGATGCTGGGAGGGATTGGGGGCAGGAGGAGAAGGGGAAGACAGAGGATGAGATGGCTGGATGGCATCACGGACTCAATGGACGTGAGTCTGAGTGAACTCCGGGAGTTGGTGATGGACAGGGAGGCCTGGCGTGCTGTGATTCATGGGGTTGCAAAGAGTCGGACATGACTGAGCGACTGAACTGATAGCTCAAAGATCACTGCACATTCAAGGGAACAAGTCATTATGACTGAAAGTTAGCTTAATCTGTACCTTCTGTGTGAAGACACCAGGAATTGGAATTACTAGACACAAAATGTAAAATAATTGTGTATGGAATATTTATAGAAATAAAGAAGGAATTTTAGAAATGAATAATTCAGTTCAGTTCAGTTCAGTCGCGCAGTCGTGTCCGACTCTTTGCGACCCCATGAATCGCAGTACGCCAGGCCTCCCTGTCCATCACCAACTCCCGGAGTTCACTCAGACTCATGTCCATTGAGTCTGTGATGCCATCCAGCCACCTCATCCTCGGTCGTCCCTTTCTCCTCCTGCCCCCAATCCCTCCCAGCATCAGGGTCTTTTCCAATGAGTCAACTCTTCGCATTTATTAGGACTGGGAAGATTTAAAAATAATCAAATTGCAACATCTCTCAAGTATACTTTTAAGTGAAAGAATTAAATTCATAATTGCATATTTGGTATTGCTAAATTTAGTGTAAGAAAGAGAATGATAAGAATGCATATATGCTTTATCTGCCTAAAGAAACATGGGAAATATACACAAAAAACTAACAGAAATTATTACCCTTAGGGGCAGATAAGGATGGAATAGAAATATTTTTAATTCATACATATCAATATCATTTAGATTTTTAATCATGTGTCTTATCTGCTCAAAAATATTTTAATCAAATAGAAATTTTATCAATGAAGTACATAAATATAACAGAATATCAAATATAGCTAAAGAGAAAATTAGAGATAGTGAAGGAAATGGCAACCCATTCCAGTATTCTTGCCTGGAAAATCTCATGGACAGAGGAGCCTGACAGGCTACAGTCCATGGGGTTGCATGAGTCAGGCATGACTGAGTGAGCACAAAGAGAAAATTAGCAAAGCAGGAAGACAAATACAGAAAGAGTAGTCGAATAAAGCACAAACAGAAAAGGATGTGTAAAATATAAAGAGAGATTGAGATACAGAGGATGGAATGTGAGGGTCTGAAGTACATATAATCAGAATTTCAGAAGAAATGAAATGGAGTGGGATCCTATAGTCCTTGTCCCCCATATCCTCAGCCTGCCTTCTGTCTGTGAAAAAGTTTAGCCAAAGCATAAATCTAATCAAAGAAGTGAGAAAATGTAGAAACAAAGGGAAACAAAGGAGACCAATAATAATTATGTAGTTATTAAGCCTAGTCAGGAGAAGGCAATGGCACCCCACTCCGGTACTCTTGCCTGGAAAATCCCATGGACAGAGGAGCCCGGTAGGCTGCAGTCCATGGGGTCACTAAGAGTCAGGCACGACTGAGAGACTTCACTTTCACTTCTCACTTTCATGCATTGGAGAAGGAAATGGCAGCCCACTCCAGTGTTCTTGCCTGGAGAATCCCAGGGATAGGGGAGCCTGGTGGGCTGCCGTCTATGGGGTCGCACAGAGTCGGACACGACTGAAGCGACTTCACAGCAGCAGCAAGCCTAGTCAAGGGCCTTTAGTTCCTTCTCAAGGACTATACGTAATGCTCTGAGCCATATCCTGTGAGTTGTCTTTATAGACGGTGAAACCCCCAGCAAGTGGAAGGAGCTGACTACATGTGACCAGACAGACTAGGGCCATGACATACTGATGGTGGTTTTGTAGCTAAAATTGTGTCCAACTCTTGCAGCCCCATGAACTCTAGCCTGCCAGGCTCCTCTGTCCATAGGATTTCCTAGGCAACAATACTGGAGTGGGTTGCCATTTTCTTCTCCAGGGGATCTTCCCAACCCAGAGATCAAACCTGTATCTCCTGCATTGCACGTGGATTCTTTACCACAGAGTCACCATATAGGGAAAACCAATTGGCCTTAAAGAAATGGGAACAAACTGAACACGGAACTGAAGATTAACTGGTCTTAAAACAATCAAGATGCCACTGGTCAGACCACCATCAAGATGACCATCAGAAAGACTCTGCTGTTTCAACACACAGCCCCTCCCTCATTCTATAAAAGCTCTTGCCCCTTGTCTGTTGCGGGGGAGGAGCTAGTCTTTGGACATGCATCCACCCACACTCCCCCCACTGCTCGGTTGCCAGCATCCAAAATCAAGCAAACTTTCCTTTCCAGCAATCTTTATTGGCTTTGGGTGGTGAGCAGCTGGACCTCACTTTCAGTTACAGAAAGAATAAGGAGTATGGAGAAGAAGCAATATTTGAAAAGTTTGAGATTTAGGGGCTTACAAAATCCCAGGTATAAGTGAATCATTTGCTGTACACCTGAAACTAGCACAAGATTGTCAATCAACTACACTCCACATAAAATGAAAATTAAATTAAAAAATAGTAAAATGAAGTAATGATGATATTCCTCCCATATTTGCAGTGTGAAAAATGATTAGAAAGGCCATGGCCTGATGGGGGAGTCTAGGGCAGGAGGAAAGACTGGGAAAATGATATTGAAATAATGCATGTCCCAGAGGGCAGTAATCGGTGGCACTGAAGATGGGGCATATGAGATATAAAGGAGTCTGCATTATGGAAATGGTGGTGGCAGCAGAGATTAAGGAGAAGGCCAGCATGAGCTGATATGCTGATGGGAGATGGTTATGTCTTCAAGGGAATCTGGAAAATTTAACAGTAAACTAATAGTTTGTACTCAGTGTATTTTTAGTTTTTTACTGGAGGCAGGGCACTAGGGTAACCAAGAGACACAGGGACAGTATTTCAGGAGGAGAGTAGTCCCAGCTGAGGGATCAGAGTGAAGGTCCAGAATAGCGCCTCTTTAAATGATACCATGTGTCTTCCCCACCGCCCCAAAATCACTTAATTTCTTTTTTTTTTAATTATGAAAGCATAATAACATTTACAGGAGACTTGGAAAATACAGAATCAACTTACATATAGTTTCACTGTATACTAAAATATTTTTTAAAGTAGATAAAGTAAGATTTTTAGTTGGAGTTTCAATATCAAACTCTCAAAAATTATTAGATGAATAGATAGCACTAGTGGTAAAGAACTTGCCTGCCAATGCAGGAGACATAAGAGAGGCAGATTCGATCCCTGGGTTGGGGAGATTCCCTGGAGGAGGAAATGGCAACCAACTCCAATATCCTTGTCTGAAGAATCCCATGGACAGAAGAGCCTGGTGGGCTACAGTCCATAGGGTTGCAGAGAGTCAGACACGACTGAGAGACTGAGCACACAGCACATATACAGAAAAGCAGAAGGATATAGTAGGCCTGAAAAGCACTATGAACCAATCCAGCATGATTAAGATTTATAGAGTTTTTCACACCACAGTAGGATACAAATTCTATTCAAGTTCCCATAGACTATAAACTAGATGATACTGAAACATATCCCGGGACATAAGGTTCAAAATTTCATGATCTAATGGCATTGAAATCATACAGAGTCTGTTCTCTTATCACTGTGGAATTACATTAGATATCAATATCAAAAGATATTTGAAAATAACACATATTTTCAAGTGCAATGTGACATTTACCAAGAGAGATCTCTGACTTAGCCATTGAAAGCCTCAATAAAGTTAGATTGAAAAAATAGAGAGTGATTGCAAAGAAGAAAGTATTTAAATGAGAAATTAATATCAAAATATCACTCAATTTATTAATTTACGTGAGTCGTTCCTCATGCCAGACCATGAGCCCCAGGGCAGAGCCCAGTTCCCAGCTCTGTCTGCTCACGTGATCTCAACCTGACTACACTTTTCCCCCCAAAATCCCAGAATGCCCAAGGGATTGGAGTCTTGGGATTAGTTTAGTAAACACTTCTTATAAATATCTCTTAAAATTTCCATTAAAAAGACAGGCAGCTGGCAACCCCAGTCTTCCGCAGTGGGCCCCACCCCATGTCTTTTTATTAAAGTCAAAACATTTTAGCTGTTTCCATATGAACTTTATGTATCAGATAGTGATAGAGAGGGGGCATTTCTCTGGGTCTCTTAGTCTATAAATAAGATATGGCTAGTGGGATGAGCGGAGAAGGCATGGCAACCCACTCGAGTGTTCTTGCCTGGAAAATCCCATGGATGGAGGAGCCTGGTAGGTTGCAGTCCGTGGGGTCGCTAAGAGTCGGACACAACTGAGCGACTTCACTTTCACTTTTTGCTTTCATGCATTGGAGAAGGAAATGGCAACCCACTCTAGTGTTCTTGCTTGGAGAATCCCAGGGACGGCAGAGCCTGGTGGGCTGCCATATAGGGGGTCGTACAGAGTCAGACACTGTAACCTTAGCAGCAGCATCAGCAGCAGCGGGATGAGCACCAGCTATTGAACATTTACCTTGTGCTAGGCGTGGAATCATGCACTTTGCAAACAAGGTCCATTGCAGGTATCTAAGGATCGTTATAATAATTATTACTTCTCTTGTTCATACTCAGTTGTGTCTGACTCTGCAGCCCCATGGACAGTAGCCCGCCAGGCTCCGCTGACCATGGAATATTTCAGGCAACAATACTGGAGTGGGTTGCCATCTCCTTCTCCAGGGCACCTTCCCAACCCAGGGATCCAACTCGAGTTTCCTGTGTCTCCTGAATCACAGGCAGAATCTTTATCTGCTGGGTTATTGGGGAAGCCCATTTTAAACATGATAAAACTGATGTTTAGAATCAGTTTAATCATTATCCAAGGTCACCTACAAGTACCTAGCAGAACTGGAGTTCTAACCCAGGTCTTTGTACCCTAAATCTTAAGCTTGGGGACTTCCTTGGCGGTCCAGGTGTTGAAACTCAGTGGGGCCAAAAAAAAAAAAAAAATCTTAAGCTTGGAAATTGTTTGTGTACACTCAATTACATAAAAGTGGAAATCTCTCTCATTTTTAAAGGACTCTCTGGGTGATAAACTCAGTACTCAATTTCCTGTTCTCTAGTTAAGAGAGTGCAAAAAGACTGACCCCAGGAAATAAAAAACACTAGCAAATATTTCTTTTTGCTTCTCAGCTGTCAGCATGACACCTTAGCTTTCTATTTCTTCAAATTTCTGTAAAACTCATTTTGTTTCCCATTAAATATATTTTAGTTTTGGAAGCTTTGATTTTTAAGGTGGGTGTGAATATATGTTTGTTCTAGGTGCTTGTATGTCAAAACAATTTATAGTATAGTTAATTTTTAAATGTCTCTTGGCAACTGTTTTAAAATCATTTCAACCTCAAGGGGAGTTGAAAAATAAATGTTTGCTTCCTGAGAAACTACAAAACAAATGACTCTTTTCTTGTTCTTGGGAATTAAATTCTCACATTTAACTCCATATCAGAAGTAGGTTCTTTTTCATTTCCTGTGATGTTTAAACCTTTTTTTTTCCCTGAGCAGTGATGAAAACACCCCTTTATGCAAACACTCTTATTCCTGCTCATGTTAAAACCCATTTGGATAGCACCCCCATTCAAGGTATCAGTAACATTTTCTTTGAAGGACACTCTAAGTGAATTGGCTTACAGAGAATATATCCTGCCCCATGACGCAATCTTGGTCATATGTCTCTGATATTTCTTCACATTAGACCTTGCCAAAACTCACATGTCCCAGTTTTGGAAAACAGCATTACATGGTCAGCTGATTCCAAGCCCCAGATCGGTGGTTCACAAGCTTTACTGCATATGAGAGTCATCTGAGAAGCTTTAAAAAAAAATACAGTGAAGTCTCAAGAGACTCTGATTTAAGTGGCCTGGAGTGCCACCTGGATGTTGAGATTTTTTTTTTTTTTAATTTCCACAGGTAATTCTCATGTGCAGACAAGTTTGGAAACTGCTGCCCAGAGTAAAGGGTGCAGGTTTAGCCCCCATCCTTCTTGTACCAGGCTTCCCAGGTGGCTCAGTGGTAAAGAACCTGCTTGTTGGTGCAGGAGATGCAAGAGATGCGGGTTTGATCCCTGGGTTGGGAAGATCCCCTGCAGAAGGAAATGGCAACCCACTCCAGTATTCTTGTCTGGGAAATCCCATGGACAGAAGAGCCTGGCAGGCTATATGCAGTCCATGGGATCACAAAGAGTTGGACACAACTGAGCAAGCATGCACTGCTTAGAACAGAATAAAAAGAACAGGCTAATGTTAAGTAAAACCATTGTTGGAACCTTGGTTATCAGGAAACAGACTTCCTGTGATACCTCCTTCCATCAAGCTCCTCTCCCAGGGTTGGTCCTCAGAATCATATTTGATGGAGGAAAAAAATTAACTTCATTATTGTTTTCACCAGTGGGGAGGATACAGCTGATTTAATTTATGTATTCATTCATTTATTTTTTTAATATAGGGCTTAATGTTGAATTACGACTGTAGCAAACTTTAATGGCAGTATACATTATACAGAGCATGAAACTAACTAACACTATATTCTGATAATCACAATATTTTAATTCTTTTGGGAAGAAGTTTGTTGCTGCTGCTGCTTCTAAGTCGCTTCAGTCGTGTCCGACTGTGCTACCCTATAGACGGCAGCCCACCAGGCTCCGCCATCCCTGGGATTCTCCTGGCAAGAACACTGGAGTAGGTTGCCATTTCCTTCTTCAATGCATGAAAGTGAAAAGTGTAAGTGTGATTGCTCAGTCGTGTCCAACTCTTTGCGACCCCATGGACTGCAGCCTACCAGGCTCCTCTGTCCATGGAATTTTCCAGGCAAGAGTACTGGAGTTGGGTGCCATTGCCTTCTCCGGGGAAGAAGTTTAAGGATGTTTGTAACTCTTTAGTAGATATGTATCCATAGTCATCAGTTAGTCTCTTTCTAACTGACTCCTTTATTCTGAGCCACAAACGTTCAAATCTCCCCTGGGCTTTAAAACATTTTCTTCTTCCCTGCTTCCCACTCAACCCATCATACCACCTTCTTCCATCCTTTCACTGCTGCATTCTTCAAGGGCACAATCTGTACTTTCCACTCTTTCCTAAATGTTATCATACCTAATTTCCATCTCCATATCTCCATGGCAACTGCACTCACAAGAGCGATCGATGGTTTTGGGGATCAAAATCCAAATTCAATAGATTCTCTTCATGTTATTTAACCTGTTATTTAACACCATTTAAAATTCTCTGAAGCAGTGATGATAAATTCGAACTTCCCTGTGGTCCAATGGTTAAGAAATCTGCTTTGCAATACCGAGGACTGGGATTTGATCCCTGGTTGGAAGAAACACAAGCTGGAATCAAGATTGCTGGGAGAAATATAAATAACCTCAGATATGCAGATGACACCACCCTTATGGCAGAAAGTGAAGAGGAACTAAAAAGCCTCTTATTGAAAGTGAAAGAGGAGAGTGAAAAAGTTGGCTTAACGCTCAACATTTAGAAAACGAACATCATGGCATCTGGTCCCATCACTTCATGGGAAATAGATGGGGAAACAGTAGAAACAGTGTCAGACTTTATTTTGGGGGGCTCCAAAATCACTGCAGATGGTGATTGCAGCCATGAAATTACAAGACGCTTACATCTTGGAAGAAAAGTTATTACCAACCTAGATAGCATATTCAAAAGCAGAGACATTACTTTGCTGACTAAGGTCCGTCTAGTCAAGGCTATGGTTTTTCCAGTGGTCATGTATGAATGTGAGAGTTGGACAGTGAAGAAGGCTGAGAGCCAAAGAATTGATGCTTTTGAACTGTGGTGTTGGAGAAGACTCTTGAGGAGTCCCTTGGACTGCAAGGAGATGCAACCAGTCCATTCTGAAGGAGATCAGCCCTGGGTGTTCTTTGGAAGGAATGATGCTAAAGCTGAAGCTCCAGTACTTTGGCTACCTTATGCGAAGAGTTGACTCATTGGAAAAGACTCTGATGCTGGGAGGGATTGGGGGCAGGAGGAGAAAGGGACGACCGAGGACGAGATGGCTGGATGGCATCACGGACTCAATGGACGTGAGTCTGAGTGAACTCTGAGAGTTGGTGATGGACAAGGAGGCCTGGCGTGCTGCAATTCATGGGGTCGCAAAGAGCTGGACACGACTGAGCAACTGAACTGAACTGAAACCACATTTTAAATTCTCTGAGATTTCTGGAAGCATTCTTTAAGCTATAATTCTCTGTCAACGATATGGAAATTTGCTTTCCATACTGAATATGAGGAGTTTAGAAAACATTTGCTCTACCCTTACTTGGCAGAGTGCTTCAAACAGTGTAATTCTGGGTGGATTCTGAATGTAGCAATGGTCCTTGTTTTAACACAAGCAGGCATTTCTTATTAACCTGTGAAGTGGAAGGAAGAATGAAATTAGGATATTTAGCTTCATAATCTTTCATTCCAGGGAGAACTATTTCTACTGTTATCAGTTTCACATCTCTCACTGCCCGCTGTGATTCTGCCGAATGAAGCAGGACAAGGGTTAGGAGCATGAAGTCTCTCCAGCAAGGTTTTTTTTTTTTTTAATTAATACTGGATCAGTCATTTTAGAGACTCTATTTTGTATGCTGTTGTTTAATCACTAAGTCATGTCTGACTGTTTGTGACCCCATGGACTGCAGCCCGCCAGTCTCTGTCCATGGGGTTTTCTGGGCAAGCATCCTGGAGTGGGTTGTCATTTCCTTCTCTAGGGAATATTTATGATGTGGGGATTGAACCTGTATCTCCTGCATTGGCAGGCAGATTATTTACCATTGAGCCACCTGGTAAGCCCAAGGTTTTTTCTCTCTCTTTTTTTAAAATCTTTTGGCCTCACTGTATGGCACATGGGATCCTAGTTCCCTGATGAGGGATTTAACCTGTGCTTCCTGCATTGACAGCACACAATCTTAAACACTGGGCCACTGGGGAAGTCGTCTCCACCAAGGTTTGCACCCTGAGTTCACCACTTACTCTTTGGGTGGTCTTGAGTGATTAACTTAACATATTCAGCTTCAGTATCTGGAAAAATAAATAAATAAAGCTTGGGCAACAGTAGCATTCTGAATTCCATAGAGTGGTTCTGAGGATTAAATTACATAATCCACAATGCTGGCACATACTAAATGCTGATGAAATGTTAGCTGTGGGTTATTATTTTTACCATTGTGGAGGAGCTGAAAGGCTTTAAGCATTTACTGAAAATGTATTTGCTCCACTCATGATGAAGGTTAGAAGCTGGGACGAACATAACAAAGGGTTGTGAGCGTTCACTGAGTGCCCAAGGCTGGGAACGATAACGAAGGGTTATACGCCTGGCCTTGAGGCGTTCAAAGGCTTCCTTCTGACCACCCGTTTCTGGGAGCAAGGACTGTTGTTTCATGATAAGACTCTTTTTAGAGTTTCGCCAAAGCTATGTTATGGCTTGGGCGGTGGGAACTATATTTTATGCTTGTATGCTTTGATGTTTTATCGAGAAAGGCTACGTGCAAGTCTACATTATGCTCTGCTCTATAAAACCATATATCTGTAAAAAGATGGATAATAAAATTTGTCAGTCCACTAGAGGCTGTCCCTGAGTGTCCTTTTCAGAGTGCGGTTTTCCGAGCCTTACAACCATCATCATCCCCAACATGGGGTTGATGACTTTTAGAGACCATTTCTACCAGAGCTCAATAAAGTGGCATAATAACGATTGCTTTTCCTGTCCTAGAATTTCCTGCTCACAGTTTTCCCATGGACCAAACACATGCTGGCCTGTCGTGGGATACTCACAGATCTATGAGTGAAGAGTAAATTTACTGTCACAAAGCAGTAACTGAGGCTTTCTTCACCTGACTCGTTTCTCTAACATAACTTAAGAGGCAAGTCCTTACACCTCCAGAAAGTGTTTCACACAGAGTCCTCTTTTCCTTAAATTCTCTGGATCTTATTTTTCCCACTTCCTCTTGCAGTCCTCTCTGAGGTCCCCACTGTTCTAGGTCCCACTTCAATTTTCTTGAAAAACTCAACCATGTTGCATGGGAGGTAGAAGCTGAAGACTCTGGGGTCTTCAACCATCACCCGGAGGCTAGCATGAGCGCCCTCTGCTCATACTTCATCAATTTAAAGGGAGGAGGGGATCTGGTCTCTCCGTGCAGTAAATGGTGAGTTCTCCTCTTCTGGGTTATTTTTCCCTCCAACAATAGTTGTGACCAATTCAGTCTTGCAAATTTGCTCAGCAGCCAGCATACTTCATCATCCAGCTGACGGAAGGGCAAATTTTTTAATAAATCATATATTGAGTTGTTACATATACTAGGATCTGGGCTAATTCTTCTTTCCTATGCATTTCTGTTAAATCTTATATGTACCAGTCTGATTGCCTTCCTGTAGCTTTATAACATATTTTAGTAGAGAACAGAGTTAATTTCCCTTTCAGTGCTTTAATTTTTCAAAATTGTTCAGCTATTTGTGGCAGAATTTCAGGTTGACTCCTCCTACTCCTCCATCTCCTTTTCATTAGAGGCAGGAGAAGTGAAGATGCAAGGCCCCAACCTCCTTTGTTGTGCTGGGTGGACAGAGGTCATAGTTCTAATTAAGCTGGAGCAAGGTCTAAGAGGGGAGTTTCTGGGAAGCCTTTTATTTTACTGATAAAGGGTTCAGTGAAGGCTGTCACCTCTCCTTTCCTTCTCTTCCTGTTTTGAAAGCATATATGTGTCAGTCATCTTGAACTTAAGAATCATTTTGTCAAGTTCAAAAAAAATAATAAAGCTAGGGGAATTTATACAACTCTGTGGAATAATAGGGGTATATTGTAAAATGTCCTTTCTCTAGACCTATGGGGAGAAATTAGGCAAATATTGGCTCAGTTACTGAAAGTGACTTCCATTAACTCACCCATTTAATAAGTCTTGGTTGAGTCTTTCCTGTTTGATGTGTGTGGACATAAAAAAAATGAGCTCATTCCCAAAGGTTGATGGGTGTATGGATAAGGAGCAAGAAATCAATCCGGTTGATGGTTTACACTTGAGAGAATGATGTTTAGGTCTGGACAGTAGACTCCTATCTTCTGTGGACTCTTTACAAGAGTGATTTCCCAGCAAACTTCTTGCATTTCCTGGTTTTGATGTCCACTCAGTCCCTACCCTCCAAGGATGATTTTTCTTATCTCAAATTGCCTTGTGTAGAGAACATTCTTTTTTAGTAAGCCCAGTCATTTTACTAAGGAGCAAGTGGCTGTAGGAACCATTCTTGAAGCCAATTCTGCTACAACAGGGGCCTGAGATTCACCAAGGGGATGATGAGGATGTGGACATCACATGTGCTTTTGTTACAGAGTCCAAGCTCCCTCTACTTGCATACAATAGGCCAGTGAATCTGAGAGATGAGGCATTGAGGCAAGGAATACAACTTTATTCGGAAAGCTGGCTGACTGAGAGGATGGCAGACTAATGTCTCAATATAACCACCTTGCCAGGGTCTGGATGTCAGATTCTTTCATAGAGCCAGGGAGAAGCATTGAGGAACTAAAGTTAAAAGACAGAATAGAGAGGGAGAGGCAGTGGGGAAGTGAGAGGAACTTCAAGCTTGCAAAACATCTCCAGGAATGATAAGCCTCAGGTAAAGGATATGTTAATCTCTTCTTGTCAGATGATCTCCCTGTGAGCTAACCAAAGACACTTTAGTTTAACAGTCAGGCAGAGGGGCAGGGTCCTCTGAGGCAGGCCATTATGTATACTGTAATTATAAAAACAATGAAAAGCAAGTCAAAGAAACAGTTCCAACATGTAGTCAGAACTGGTTTCTCCCTGCAACACTTGGAGAGATCAGAAGGGAAGAGGTCACTTTAGACTGGGGGATTGGAGACGATTTCAGAACCAAAGTGGCATTTGACCTCTCGTTTTTGGAATTATGGCTAAATTCTTACAGACCTGAAGCAATTCGCCCAAAGTGGAAACAAAAACTTTTGTGGGGAAAGTAAAAATTAGCTGGTGTTTGTTCTTTGTACCACAGACATGCTAGGACTTCCTGGGGTGGGCGGCTGATAAGATCAGTGGTTAGTCAAAGTGATTGCTAAGTTACTGCCAAGCTAGACCTTGAATCATCTTCAGTGGAGCTTTGTGTCCCAGGGAAGGCCAAACCACATACTTCTCCTGTTTGCACCTGACCTCTCTTCAGAAGTTTTCTGAAGGCATCCAAGACCAGTAACCACTGAGCTGTGAAGGGACAGTCTGATCTCTTACGTTTGTAATGTACAGGCCTGAACTTGCTCCTGGGCTGGTAAACTCTGGTCCTAGGCAGGATAATTTATTAAGATATTCATCTTTATTTTCTTGGCACATTACTTGGCATTCCAACAAGTAGCTTTGTGCTCCCTTGTGTAGGGCCTAAAGAAGAAGTAGTCTACAAGTCACCTCCCTTCCTGGCTTTCTCCATTTACCCTGAAGAACTGAGCACATTATGCTAGGGAAAGGATCTGTAGAGTGCTTGAGGAATAGAGTTCTTAGTGAAGGAGGGAACAGACAGAGCTGGACTCCATCTTAGGCCATGCTGTGAAAATTAGGCTACACACATGGTCACCCTCCCAGTGGACTCTGAACTTTGTGCCCAATGTCTATAGAAATGGCACACCAATGGAAAACCAGACCCCCATATAAAAGAGCCTCAGGATTTGTACTTGGACTCTCCCTTGCCTAAAAGAATATGCTAATTATCTCTGTAACAGAACAAAGTGGTAAATTCCATTATGTTTATTGGGATATGACCACAAGCCTATTGTAAATATCCACTGTTTACCTAGTCTTGTAACACATGAATCATGGGTTAACTTTGACAGTATCTCTCTTTTACCTTGTCCAGACTAGTGTCAAGGAATCTGGGGAGCTGGGTTCGAGCAAGTACACTTAGGGTATATAAGATTTTCACAAAAACTGGTCAGGGTCCTTGGCTAAGAGGAGACTCTGCCTTGGGCCCACCGGTGTAATAAACTGCACTCCACTATCTGCATTGTCCTTCTGAGTGAGTTTGTTTCCCAGAACGCGTGGCTACAACACTTGGTGCATTGGCTGGGAAACTCCTCACTTGGAGGAGAACATGAATCATGGGTTAACTTTGACAGTATCTCTCTTTTACCTTGTCCAGACTAGTGTCAAGGAATCTGGGGAGCTGGGTTCGAGCAAGTACACTTAGGGTATATAAGATTTTCACAAAAACTGGTCAGGGTCCTTGGCTAAGAGGAGACTCTGCCTTGGGCCCACCAGTGTAATAAACTGCACTCCACTATCTGCATTGTCCTTCTGAGTGAGTTTGTTTCCCAGAACGCGTGGCTACAACACTTGGTGCATTGGCTGGGAAACTCCTCACTTGGAGGAGACAAGTCCCATTTGGAACTACTCTGAGGCCTTGTGGCCTGAATCTTCTAGAGGGGGGAGGGCACCTCGCCCTTCTGGAAGGATTCTGCTTCTCAATGCCTGGACCTTTCACATTAACAGATAGTGGACAGCAGCAGGGAAACTGAGTGCTCAGGTGAGGAGGAAACCACCCAGCAGGGTGGAAGAGGGGGCCTGATCACCCCCCTGGGAAGGGCTAGAAGGAGTGGGGACCCACAGGAGCCTGGAATAGGCAGGCAGTGATTGCTTGGTACACAGGTCAACGAGCATGCTAGGACTTAGGAAGGGAATTTGCGAAGGTCATTTATGTGTGTCCACGCCGACTCAGGGAAAATTATTACCAGTGATCGCCAGGGGATTTTTAGGATAGGAAACTGGTCCTTGTATGCTCATATTCTGCCCTCGCCCAGGAGGTGTCCCATCCGCTGTGAAATTCTTGAATTGTCAGGCTAGAAGGAGGGGGGTACATAAGTGAGTTCAGTTCGGTTCATTTCAGTCGCTCAGTCATATCCGACTCTTTGCGACCCCATGAATCACAGCATGCCGGGCCTCCTTGTCCATTACCAACTCCCGGAGTTCACTCAAACTCATGCCCATCGAGTCGGTGATGCCATCCAGNGGGCTCCTGTCCGGCCAGGCCCGGGGCGGCGGCCAGGCGGCGGGTGGACCCACCCGGCCCGGCCCTGCCTTCCCGGCCGCCGGCCGGGGCGCGAGGTCTAAGCGGGCGGCCCCGGCAGCAGCCCCGGGGCGCGCCTACGCGGGCGGCTCCCGGCACCTGGCCCCGGGATGTCTGCGCCGGCGGCCCCGGCAGCAGCCCCGGGGCGCGCCTACGCGGGCGGCTCTAGTACCTTGCCCTGCGGCGTCGACGAGGGCCGCCCTGGGCACCTGGCCCCAGCGTCTGCAAGGGCGGCCCCTTGCCTGTGGCCGCGGGAACGTCTTCATTGGCGGCGCGGGCACCTGGCCCGGCGGACTCCACGCGGGCCCGCAGTACCTGTGGCGAGCGCAGCGACGGCCAGGCCCCTGCCCGCGTCCACGCCGCCACCTGGCTCTCGTCGAGGAGAGCGGTGCAGGCTCTGGTCTGAATGCTTTTTCCTGAATGGCCCCATTTTCATATTCTGCTGGCGATTCCCAGTCCAGCATTCCATTCTCAAATTCTTTGGGTGATAATTTTGCCAGATTTTCTGAATGGGATTAGCACAGGCCGTTCAGAAATCGCTTCCGAGTTTGTCAGCCACTGCCCTGAAGGGTGGTACGTTTATATTTGAGCTGCTTTCGGCCCCATCTTCAGTGTGTCCTTTAGAATTGTCAACCTTCATCTCCTTTTCCTTGGGTAAGATTAAACAATTCTATTTTTAAGACCAGAGAAGAAACATATGTCTTTAATACTGGGGTCATTTACCACCAAAGTGGCTTGAATGCTGGGGAACTTGGTTGGATTTAAAAGGAATTTCAGGTGGAGGAAACAGTTCATTTGCCACTCTCACCTTCTCAGATAAGTTGAGGACTTAGTTAAGGCCTCAGGTTTCACTTTGAGAGCCAGAGAAATTATGTTTATTGCATTTCATAAATCCTATTTATGGCAAGAGTCCCTGGTGGTACTTGATAGCTGTTCCTACACGGTGAACTAGATATCTTCACGGATTTATTGTGAACTGCTTAAAAAGCCTATTTTGTTTTTAGTTGTTGACCCTGGAGTTCAGGCTCCATGTATTCCAAGCGAAGCTCCATTCTCTCAGGAAGCGCTTCTGTGTGCTCTTGGGTTCCTGGCTCTTTGTACCTTTCCCCGCCAGTGATGGTCCTCCTTCTCTGTCTTTCCCTCCTCTTCCCTGGGGGCCCCAGAGCAGCGTCTGACATGGATGTTACATGAGCCACTTTGAGAGCTGCACACAAGTATGCGTGTCACTGCTGCATTTCCTTTGGTGAACTAGAGGAAGATGGATGAGTCGGCCCTGCTGGATCTGCTGGAGTGCCCTGTGTGCCTGGAGCGGCTGGATGCCTCTGCCAAGGTCTTACCTTGCCAGCACACGTTCTGTAAACGCTGTTTGCTGGGCATCGTCGGTTCCCGGAATGAACTCAGATGTCCCGAGTGCCGGACTCTGGTTGGCTCGGGTGTGGAGCAGCTTCCGAGCAACATCCTGCTGGTCAGACTTCTGGACGGCATCAAGCAGCGGCCGTGGAAGCCCGGCCCCGTGGGGGGCAGTGGCACCAACTGCACCAGCGCCTCGAGGGCTCAGAGTAGCGCTGTGGTCACCTGCAGCCCTAAAGATGGCCCGAGCTCACAGGGTGGACCCCAGCCGCGGGCACAAGCCTGGAGCCCCCCAGTGAGGGTGAGTGGCCCACGGAGGCAGATGTTCGCATGTCTTCTTTATTCTTTGGTTGTTTTCTACATCAACTCATGGCTGAAGGAGCCACATCATTGGAACAGATAGGAAATTATGCGTCAGGAATTTTTTTCTTTCTTGGAATGAGATTGGATGTAAATAATAAATAGTTTTGTTTTTAGAATTCTCTCCTGGATGTTGGGCCTCTATTGCCTTTTAAGATAAATTTTGAGAAACAACAGCAATTATTCAATGAAATCTAAAACACAGCAGTTTTTTATGCTGAATGTAAAATGGAAATTTGTTGTGGTTTTACCTTTTTGATGGCATTGAAAGAGTCATAATTATGCATGTATGTGTTCATATATGTATGCATATTATAAATAAGTGTGTGGGTAGGTCGTAAGTGGGAAATTGGCTTTAATTTTATGTGGCTTGGAGCCATTCTATGGGTTTTATGAATGCACAGCACAGAATTTTCTGGTTGGAGGAATTGTTAACAAATCATGGCCACAGGTAGCAGAGTTTTGTTGCTGTAGCAACAGATTGTCATTGAGAGCAATGCTAAGATAGCAAAGAATCTAGCTTTATGTTGACTTTTATAGGGATTGAAACAAAATGTTTCCATCAGAAAGATTTTTCTGGGGTTTTGGGTTTGGGCTGAAATAATTTCAAGTGTGGCTAAATATCTTGACAGTTACCACAACAGAAATTTCTAGAAGGAAGGTAAGAGATTTTGAAGAAATCTGAATTATGTTGCAGTTGATGACATCCTAATGAAACATGCTTTTCTCATTTTTGTAAACCTCAAAAGTAGTTCTGGACATTTAAAGCAATTCTGTTTTTTTTTTTTTTTTTTTATTCTGGAAGAAATGATTGTGATGATTGGCCAAATTGAGAAAATGCAGTTTTAAAGAACAGTTAATCTGAATGAGAATATTTTTGTCACATACTCATAGTAAATACACAGAACTGACTTTTTCACGTAATGTAGGAGTGACCTTTGGGATGGTGTTGAATAGTGTCAGCTGACAGGTGTGGCTCCATTGGAGACGTAACAGACAGGCTGCTTTCTACCATTCTTCTTCCTTCTCAAGCCCGTCTCTTACTAATTGTGTGTTTGCATCACTGGATGGTAAGCACAGAAAGTGTATTAATCGCTGAAAAACAGTTTTATCCTCAGGCTATCAGATTTCTCTTAAGTCAAATTTACTGGTTGTTTTTTTTTTTTAAGACAGAACTTTGTGTTTTGGAGGTTTTCTTTGCATATCTGAAGCCCCCTAGTTATGAAATTGCTTATAGGGTTTTCTTAGATTTTTTTTTTTTTTTAATGGAGTTTACACGATTGGCATTCATGGACTCGTGAATGTTTCAAACTCAGAACCTCTGGTCAAGTTGATCGTTTCTGAGACACCTGACCCAGGCCTGCTTCACTTAATAGGGATTGGATTTGCTTCTTGGAAGGGTTTTGTTTCCTTGTTAATTATGCTGGAGAGTCATAGCTTCTGGCTGTGAATAGAAGTGTCTCGTCAGTTGACAGGTTGCCTTACCTGTTGTGAGGAATGTGGTGAATGTTTGATTACTGATAAAAAGAAATTTAAGACGAGGGCTCAGCATTCAACTTCGTGTCCTTTGAATTCTAAGGTTTTGTTTCTTTCTTACGTAGAAACTGACAGTGTAATGCTGGAATGTTCGTTTGTTTGAGCTGCTAATCTCCCAGAATTGACTGACACTTTTCTTAGATACATTATTTTGAGGTTTTGACGATGTCAGTATTATTATGGTGACTGATTATGATTTTCCTAATTTACTTTGTGTTTCTTCTTTAGCGTAAGAAAAATTACTCGCCAAGAAGCTCAACTGAGCTTGAGCCTTATAACTTAGATAAGGCAGCTGAGGCCATTAAAAATAGGAGGTGATGTCTGTTACTTGGGGTGGGGTGGCGGGGGGACGGCACTGAGAGCGGAGGAAAAAATAACAAACAAACCGAAATTATTTGGTAATGTGGGTGGATGCAGATGCTGCAATTCATATAAAAAGAACTTCTTCCCCACCTAGTCTAAAATAATTTCTCATTAACAGTTACTGGTACCTTTTACTTTGAAATATTCAAAATAACCAGGTATACAGAAACAGCACCAGCACCTAAAAGATAAATACATTTCAGAAAATGTTCCTTTATTTCTTTTAAAAATGTATTTAACAAAGCGATTCAGTTATACATACCTTCTTTTCATAATCTTTTCCGTGATGGTTTATCCCAGCTTCTTGACTATATTTCCCTGTGTTCTTCAGTAGGACCTATTTTTTATCCATCCTGTATATACTAGTTTGCATCTGCTAATCCCAAACTAGGAAATGCTGCTTTTGAAAGTGAGAGCCCTGGAGTTGTCCACCAGCCCCTGCGGTGTCCCCGGAGGTGACAGAATCCCAGATCCTTAACTGTTTCGACATCAGCCAGGAATGTGAGAGCCTGTACCCACCGTGGCGGAAGCTGGTGCTGATAGCATGTGTTATGCTGTTTGGTTATTGGTTATGATCCTGTGAAGAGCTGACTCATTGGAAAAGACCCTGATGCTGGGAAAGATTGAGGGCGGGAAGAAGAGGGGGCAACAGCAGATGAGATGGTTGAATGGCATCACTGACTCAGTGGACATGGTTTGAGCAAACTCCAGGAGATGGTGAAGGAAGACTTCACTCCAGGGAAGCCTGCCTTGCTGCAGTCCACACAGTTGCAAAGAGTCGAGCAAGACTGAGGGACTGAATAACAGCAAATATGTTCCTTGTTCCGTTAGATCGTGGCCACGTGGCGTCCTCAATGTGAGTGTCTCGGGGAGACTGGGTGTTATCAGCAGATACGAACATTTCTGACATATGACGCACATCCTCTTCCTAGAATTTTAGTGATTTCTGCCCCGTGTGCATGTGTGCTGTCGCTTCAGTTGTGTCCATCTCTTTGCGACCTGCTAGGCACCCCACTCCAGTACTCTTGCCTGGAAAATCCCGTGAATGGAGGAGCCTGGTGGGTTGCAGTCTGTGGGGTTGCTGAGAGTTGGACACGACTGAGCGACTTCTCTTTCACTTTTCACTTTCATGCGTTGGAGAAGGAAATGGCAACCCACCCCAGTACTCTTGCCTGGAGAATCCCAGGGACGCCGGAGCCTGGTGGGCTGCTGTCTGTGGGGTCGCACAGAGTCAGACACGACTGAAGCGACTTAGCAGCAGCAGCAGCAGCAGCAGGCTCCTCTGTCCATGGAATTCTCCAGGCAAGAATACTGGAGTAGGTTGCTGTGCCCTCCTCCAGGGGGTCTTCCTGACCAGGGATTGAACCCAGGTGTCCTGTTTCTCTCTCCCGCATTGGCAGGAAGGTTCTTTACCCACTGTGGCACCTGGGAAGCCCTTCTTGCCACATTTTGTTATCATTCAGTCACTGAGTTGCGTCCAGCTCTTTGTGACCTGATGGACTGCAGCACACCAGGCTTCCTGTCCTCCACTGTCTCCCGGAGTTTGCTCAGACTCATGTCCATTGAGTTGGTGATGCCGTCTGATCTAACCCCCTCATCCTCTGTTGCCCCCTTCTCCTGCCTTCAATCTTTCCCCGCATCATCGTCTTTTCTGGTGAGTCGGCTCTTTGCCTCCGGGGGCGAAGTATTGGAGCTTCAGTTCAGCATTTGTCCTTCCAGTGAATATTCATGCTTGATTTCCTTAGGATTGACTGTTTTGATCTCCTTGGAGTCCAAGGGACTCTTGAGAATCTTCTCCAGCACCGCTGTTTGAAAGCACCAATTCTTTGGTGCTCAGCCTTCTTTGTGGTCCAACTCTCACACCCATACATGACTACTGGAAAAACCATAGTTTTGACTAGACAGACCTTTGTCTCATATGAAGGATCAAATGGAAAAGTGGGTCGACATCACCACGGGGAGCTGGCAGCTCTTTACTTCAAGTTAAGAATTCTTGTGATCCAAGGGCCAAAGGTGACCAGGGGAATGAGGTGCAGGGTGGGGGTGGCTGTAGATAACTGTTTATATGGACTGGAGAATACCTACTGAAGATGGGTTTTACATATGTAAGTATATCCACAATTAGACATGGACAGCGTGTTTGAGTGGTTCCTATAGCATTATGACTAATGGAATAGATTTCTGCTTTCTGAGTGTGGTTCTCCTGGTTGCATAGCTGATGCCTGTGCCTGTCTGTCTAGGTGTTACATAACAGCCTCACACTGCTGCTCCCTCAGAGTGAGCATATTCAGCAACCATTGATCACATGACCCCTGGTTGACACTAACTTGTATTTTGTGTGGTCTTTCCTTTATCTGGCAAATATTGATCAAGCACTTAGCTAGGTGCCAAGCACTGCCCTAGCTGTGAGTAGATAGCATTGGGCAAACCAGATGCAGATTCTGCTTAGGAACTTGTGTGCCATCTGTGGGGAGACACACTTTTGATAGTGTGTAAACAGTGCAGGGAGGTCATTCCAGGTGCTCCGCGTTAGGCAGGGAGTGGGCAGAGGAGGGATAAGGGGCAGGTTTAGCATGAGGGTGTATGTGTGTGAGAGACAGAGAGAGTTGGAGAGAGGATGGGCAGGGGCCTGGTTTAGGGTGAGGGGTGTGTGTGTGTGTGTGTGTGTGTGTGTGTACGTGCTCATATTCACAAGCTTCCCGGGTGTGTGTGTGTGTGTGTGTACTCATAAGCTTCTTGAGGCCAAGGCATTTGAGTTGAGGTCTTCAGGGTGAAATGGTGTTAGTTAATTGAGAGGGGCTGGGCAGGAGAAGGGGCAGAGTATTCCAGGGGCCTGACCCACACTAAATGAGGCCGAGCACCCGCGAACAAGTGGGGACAGAGTGAGAAAAAAGCGAGGGGCAGGGTGTGGCCTGGGACGAGCCCCTGGTGCCACACTGGGTTGGGCGCTGGGGGCCGCACAGGACCACGTGGCCGCAGTGGTCAGTGCTGGGAGCCAGAATGAAGGGCCTCTGGGCCTGAGATAACCGTCAGGCTCAGGCAGAAAAGGTCGAAGCTTGGTGTCCGGGGACCAAGGAGAGACGGGGAGACGGGGAAGGCGAGGAGTTCTAGAAACCAGGGCGCAGGTGAATTCCTTTCTCCCGTTTTCATTTCTCCCTGTTACACTTCTCTCTCTCCCTGGAGCTGACTGTGAGGGGCCGAGTTGTGTCCTCCCAGACCTAGAAGTTGAAGTCCTGTCCCCTAGTTCCTGGGACTTCCCAGATGGTTCCACTGAGAAGAACCTGCCTGCAATACAGGAGACATGAGTTGGATTCCCTGGGTTGGGAAGATCCCCTGGAGAAAGGAATGGCAACCCACTCTAGTATGCTTGCCTGGAGAATCCCATGGACAGAGCAGCCTGGAGGGCTCCAGGCCCCGGGGTCGCAGAGTCATACCTGACCGAGCACACTCACACAAGGGAGGCAGCAGGTGGGGAGGCCGCAGAGCGCGGGGTGAGACACAGGGGCGTCCCTGTGGCTGAGGGCGCTGACCCTGGAGTGCGCGTCTGGTCGGGGGAGGAGGTGGTGACAGTGGGCATGCAGGACCAGCTCCCCTTGCAGGACACTTGGGTGTCCAGGCGGTGGTTTGGACAGGGGATGGTGAGGTGGGGAGGTTTTGATGTTTCCGAGTGGCTGAGTCAAAATAAACAAAGGTGTTGCTCGTTTTTGCCAAACACTGTCGTGGACATTCTTGACCTCTCCTATTTACTGATTTATCTCCTCCTTGACCCCTGTTCTGTCCTTGTGTCCACCCCAACCCTGGCCGCTACCTTGTTCCTGAGTCAGGAGGGCAGTGAGGCTCAGGGCTGGACTGGGCAGGAAGCCTGCACCCAGCCGAGAAACGCCAAATGACTCTTGTTTTGTACCACAAACGGATCGTGGATCTTACCGTGTAAATCTCAACTAGCCCTTTGCAGTTAAGGACTATTGTTATGGGAACAATATTGTTATTTTTAAAGTGTAAATTTCAAAATGAGTTCCTGAAAACATCCTGGCTGTCAAAAAAAATGCATCACTTTAAAGTATAATGTGTGTCTTTCTTCATCTCTGTATACGTTTGTATGTGTATGCGTCTGGTTGTTTTGGTTCTTTACATAAGTGGAATTCCATACTCTGCGTACCTGATGACTAGAATACGTCTGGGAAGTCTCGTCTTGTCTGAGCACGTATGCATCTACCTTCTTAAAAAGCAGACACCTTTTTTATTGAGCTGTTCTATACACAGAGAGGAGCGCGTGCATTGTGAGCATGCGAGCCCCTGAATTAACATGCTTCACTCTTCTTAAATGACCACGCAGTGCTTTTCTCTCCATTTAAAAAATTAAGGGTAGTAAGTACTCGTCCTAAGAGATTTGTGGTAAAGAGGATGTACAGGGAAAATGAAGGCTTCTGCTCTCTCTGATCCTCATCTCCAGAGGTGACCACAGTGAGGGTTTTTTTGGTGTTTTCTTCCCTAAGGAAGAAGCTGAGTAGAGACAGGATCCTATCATACATGCTGTCAGCAGCGTGCAGCTTCCCACAAAGCGGCGGCACTCTCAGAGCGTGTCGTGCTCTCACTGCAGCATGGGAAGAAATCCTCATTTTGTGGACTTGGGGAGGGTGGCTGGGGAGGCCCCGGAGCTGGTGCAGGGCCCCGGCCGCCACTGCAGGTGCTTCGCCGGCTGCCCTGGCCCTCTCCGCGCTGCAGCCAGCGGGGCGCGGCCCACCTCGCGGGCCCTGGCTCGTGCTCCGTCCTGAGAGAAAAGGATCCCTGCGTGGCAGCAGGCCGGCCCTGTGTTCCTCTCCTGCGGCCATTGTGACAGAGTGCCCCGAGCACTCTGGGTGGGGACAACAGCTGCAGTCCCGGGGCGGATCCGGCACCCAGGTGTCCTGCTTGCCCCGCACCCGCAGGCCTCTCCCAGCGCCGGGGTCTCGCAGCAGACCCTGCTGTGGTCGCCTGCTGCACACGCGCCTCCCGTCCCTGTCCCTCTGCACGGGGCCTGGCGCCCCGCGTGTGTGTGCCCTGGTCTCCCTCCCGCAGCCTGGCGGGCGCAGGGTGCTCGGCCTCCAGGGTCCGGCCTGGCCACCGTGGAGACACTGCCTGCCCCTGCGAGGTGCGAGGGCCGGGCACCACGGTGTGAGTCAGCCAGCCTCTCCGCAGCTGTGTGGTGGAACCCAGCCCTCAGCCTCCCAGAGCTTTTGTCATAGTGTGTATTGCTGTTTAGTCGCTGAGTCATGTCTGACTCTTTGCGACCCCATGGGCGACCCCAGAGGCCCCCAGGCTCCTCTGTCCATGGGGTTCTCCAGGAAAGAATACTGAGTGGGTTGCCATGCCCTTCTCCAGGGGATCTTCCTGACCCGGGGGCAAACCTGTGTCTCCTGCATTGACGGGCAGATTCTTTACCACTGTCCCACCTGGGAAGCCCTCATACTGTGTATACCCCCTCACTTTTTTCCCTCAATTTCAAAGACTTTTGAGAGTCGTGACCATAAAGAGAGAGCTTGCGAGCTCCACGCATGCTGTGTGTGGGGCCGTCCTTGCCCTGGCCATCTCTGTGCCCGTACCCCATCCAGAGAATGGAGCGCTGGCCCCGGGAGGCTGGTGGACCTGTCACTGCAAACACAGCCAGCCTGCCCGTGGGCTCCCGGGACAGCAGGACGGGGAGGAAGGCCGTCGAGCAGGGGATTATTTGAGTTGCTAAACGTGGGAAAAGGCAACGGTAAGCAGTGTGCACGTGAACTGGTAAGTTGCGTTTAGTAGAGTGCTGAAAGGCTTGGTCTCTTGAACTTTCTTCTGTTCAACTAAAGAATTAAAAATTTCCCCAAATATTTTTTAACAAGGACAAAAATTTAGAACACTATGTTCACTGTTTATATAACTCAGCAATGGATGAACAGAGGTGACTTTTCATTAGTGTGTTTAAAATGTCCTGAGTGTTCCTGGACAGCAGAGGACTGCCAGGATGGAATGTGAGTCTGCTAGAGGGGCTCCCCACATGCTGCTACGTCATGTCTGCCCCCACGGACTGTAGCCTGCCAGGCTCCTCCATCCGTGAAATTCTTCAGGTAAGAATTCTGGAGTGGGTTGCCATTCCTTTCTCCAGAGGATCTTCCCGACCCAGGGATCGAACCTGGGTCTCCTGCATTGGCAGGTGGATTCTTTACCACTGTGCCACCTGAAATACCCAAAGCGCTCCCTACCTGGTTGTAATTCGTATGAAGGAAGCTTGTCCACCTCCACAAATAACGTACCAGCAACGGGGCAGAACCTCATGGTGGGAGCCAGCAGCTCGGTATTGGTGTAAGGTTCCTGGAAGTTGTTTGGACACTAAGGCTGAAAGCTGAATGTTAGATTTCTTAGGAGGAGATTATATTTTCATAGAGCTGAAAATCTTCTGACACTGCTGATTAAATAACTGCTTGGTTCTTAAACATGTATCTTTATAGAACTTTAAAAATTCTTTAACACATTGACCACATAGAGGAAACAATGTCAGGAATAAGTTAAACCTCAGACCTTAAATTTTTATTTGCTTAGCTCCTTCGAAGGGGTATTATAGTTACCAAATGTCTCAGTTTTTTTGGTTTTTTGTTTCCCATGGTTGAGTGTATTTTTAAACACACTGATAGATTATTTCCAGCGTTTCATATGTTTTTACTTTTTCTCCGCCACCATTGAGCAACAGTTGAAGAGCTTAAGTTCTTGAGTCTAAATCTATTTGCCATTTTTGGTCAGTCTAATTACGTTCATTCAGTATTATGTATTTCATTGTGTGTAATACTGTTAGCACTTTCGTTTTTCTATTTTCTACCTATTCTTAGGACAAGTCCAGAATATTAGAAGATCTTGAAAGTCCAGACTCTCCCATACAAGGGTAGTGATTTTGCTGAAAGTGAAATGTTAGGCAGAGGTCATCAGTAGGAGACAATGTGGCGTGTTTACAGAGTCCAGGAAAGCACAGCTGTGGCCTGAGGCGCTCTGGTCTTGCTGCTCGAGCTGCGAGGATGTCAGGAGATGGGACGTGAGGACCACCTGTGCGGTGCCTAGTGATGGGGCCGTGGCATCAGTCCCGGCTTGGTGACTTGCCACCAGTGATTTCTCTTCCACAGGCCAAGATTTCCTCTCTTCTAAAACTAGAGGTTTGTGTATCTGAGTTCCTATGCAGCCCTGAGAATTGCCCCACGCCAAGAGCAGCTTTGATAGTGAGCGTTTAGGACGGACTGAGGCTAGTGTCTGGACGTCATCTGGGTGAGACGACAGGAAAAGTGCCTCAGCGTCACCCTGGGCCCGCAGCTCCTGAGTGTCCCCTGAGGCGTGTCTGTGTCTTCAGAAGGGTGGGAGGCATGCCAGGCGTGGAGCAGGGGGCGCGCAGGAAGGCGGAGCAGCTGGGGAGCCCAGCTGGGGGCTGGGGTGCTTGCCGGCCGCCTCTGTTCTGCCTGCTGGGGTCCCCAGGGCTGAGGCTGGAGTGTGCCCAGCCAGGTGTGCTGCCCTGCAGGGCTCTGGGCTCCCTGCATCTGTCTTTCCCACTCTGACCGGCTGTCCTGGCAGTGTGTTGATGCTGGCAGTGGGGGGCGGGGGAGTGGCTGAGCTTCTCTGGGGGCTGATGAGCCTGTGGGGTGCAGCAAGGGCAGCCCGGACCTGCTTCTCCTCGTGGGCACGCTTGGCTTCGGGAGTGAGGATGGAGGCGGTGGGTCGTTTGGCAGAGTGGTCAGGAGGCATTGGGAGGTCATGTGGGCAGTGAGCTGAGGGCAGTGGGAGCAGCCGGGTGGAGGGGCTTCATTCAGGGCAGGGGCGGTGCCAGAGAAACGAGGCTGCTTCAGACGGTTCAGGGGGACGGGGCGCGGCTGCTCTCTGTGTCCTGGGAGGACGTGATGGTGGGGGGTTGCGCCCCTCGTTTCCTGTGCAGCTCTGGGCACCTTCTTTCCTGACGTCTCCCTTTTTGGGACCATGAGGGTCTGTGGCCCAGTGCCCGGGAATTTGTGGACGCTCTGAGTGCCTTGTGGCGCTCTTCCCGGAATGCGAGCTTTTCGTGGCCCGTGTCGGTTATGTTGCGGAGTAAGTTGTGTGTGTGTGTGTCCGCCCTAGAGCGTGCAGGCTTGTGTAGTCTGTGATTTCCTTAATCGACACTTGTCGTGTTCATGTCACGGACATTTGGTTCTGTTTTAAGCAGCCAGCTTAAACTTGAGGTTCCCAGGCGGTTCATGAGTTAGTGACTGTTGTCACCTCTGGTTTTGCCCTGGCTCTGCCACCCCCTCGGACTGACCCTGGGCTGGGAGGGGAGCTTGGGGGCCTGTGTCTCTCCCTCCTCCTCCTGGGGCCCCAGCGGCCGTGGAATTCCTGACGTGCTGACCATCCATGTGTTTCTTCTTCTCTCCCTGCCTCCCTATTTCTCTCTCTCTTTTTGATGACATGGGGGGAATAATAGCTGAAATAATTAAAAATGCTTGTCTTTTGATTCTGTTCTTTGGCAGAGTTTTGAAAAATCTTAGATTCCCAAACGTCTGTCAGGGAGACTAGATGAGCTTTGTAGCTTGGTTCTGATTTTTAAGAGTTAGTGTTAGGGAAGATTCTGATGTCCCTACATGGGTCCCTTAATGGATGTTGGATGTAGAATGTGTGCTTTATTTCTTGAGGTTGATTTTTGTTTACCCCGCTACCCTTTCCCGCCCTTCCTTCGAGACTGCCCACATCATGTTTTTAGATAGATACTCTGCTCAGTTTATCCGTGTTTTGATTATTTTTTATCTCCTATCTAGAGTAGCTCATGGCTTTTTAAAATGTGACTAGGCCCATCTCTTTTAATTAAAAGATGTTTGCTCCTTGGAAGAAAAGCTATGACCAACAGCGTATTAAAAAGCAGAGACATCACTTTGCTAACAGAGGTCCATCTAGTCAAAGCTATGGTTTTTCCAGTAGTCATGTATGGATGTGAGAGTTGGACTATAAAGAAAGCTGAGTGCAGAAGAATTGATGCTTTTGAACTGTGGTGTTGGAGAAGACTCGTGAGAGTCCCTTGGACTGCAAGGAGATCAAAACAGTCAATCTGAAAGGAGATGAGTCCTGAATATTCATTGGAAGAACTGATGCTGAAGCTGAAACTCCAGTACTTTGGCCACCTGATGCAAAGGACTGACTCACTGAAAACACCCTGACACTTGGAAATATTGAAGCCGACAGGAGAAGGGGACAACAGAGGATGAGATGGTTGGATGGCATCACTGACTTGATGGATGGTGAGCAAGCTCTGGGAGTTGGTGATGGACAGGGAAGCCTGGCGTGTGCAGTCCACAGGGTCAGACACGACTGAGTGACTTGACTGACTGACTGGGAACCATCTCTGACTAAATAGGTGCATTTCTGTAGTTGATAACTTTCTGATGAATTTTGAAAATGAAGCAAGAGTGAAGAGCTTTGCTCTGCTTCAACTTTCAATAAGTTTGGGGTTTTTTTTGGTTTGTTTTTTTAATGGAGCTTCTATTTTTAGTTAAAATATTCACTTCCTGTCTTTGTAGGGTAAGAAAGGACACTGAGGGGACATTTTAGGAAGATGGTCATCTAGTGCTTTGTAAAATGTCTTTTGGAAAGGACATTTCAGAAGCTTGTCGGTAACAGTCCAGAGCCTCACAGGAACCGGAGCCAGGGAGTTCTTGTTCTGTTTTGTTGGTGTATCACATCCACTCCAAGTCCTTGCAGGTTCATCACATTCCTCTCGTCCTGTCCCTCATGGGAAAGAAGCGCTCCCTTGCACCCACCCGGCCGCCTCCCGGGCCATCCCTTATCTGGCCTAAACACTGCACTTCCTTTATGTGTCCCCGGAGGACCCATTTCCTGACATTTTAGTCATTTTAGTTGCTCTCCTTTGGAAGCCCGCCAGCTTCTCCCCTTGCCTGGGTTCCTGTCCAGGGGTGCCCTGAGCCTGCTCATGGAGTTCTGGGAAGAAGAGAGCCTTGCCCTGGGGAAGCGCCGTCACGTGACCCTCCCGAGTGCGATGCTCCTTCTGTCTCTTTAAAAATAACTCCCTGTGTGGCTGACTCATGCTTGCACAGATACTCAGATTTTCTCTTAAGTTTGGTTTTCTTCCTTCTCTTATGTGAGCCCTTGGTTTTTGCTTCCTAATTAAACCACCTCCTGTCTCTGTCATCCTCACAGTGGTCAGTAGCTCTCCATGGGAAAAATGCTGCTTCTGTAATAGTAATTGCTTCTGTAATAGTAATAGTAATTGTGTGGACCCTTGATCTTAAAAACATACTTAATTTGTTATTATATTTATTTAGAGTATTGTATTTATTATATTGAACTGGAAGCCTTGAAACTTCAAATCTTTACTAAATACCTCCATTTGGTACTTTGTGTTGTTCAGTTGCTCAGTTGTGTCCAGCTCTTTTTGACCCCATGGACTGCAGCGGGCCAGGCTTCCCTGTCCTTCACCACCTCCCAGAGTTTGCTCAGACTCATGTCCATTGTGTTGGTGATGCCACCCAACCATCTCATCCTCTGTTGTCCCCTTCTCCTACCCTCAGTCTTTCCCAGCATCAGAGACTTTTCTCTTCGCATCAAGTGGCCAAAGTATGGGAGCTTCAGCTTCAGCATCAGTCCTTCCAATGAATGTTCAGGGTTGATTTGGTATTTGACTGTTTTCTTTTTTTTTTTTTTTAATTTTTAAAATATAAATCTATTTATTTTAATTGGAGGTTAATTATTTATGTGTTGGGGTGTTTCAGTGTTGTCTCCTGTACCAAGTCATATGTTCCTTGGGAGTAGGAGTCTTGTGTTTTATGTCGCTTTTCTCACTTCTACAGTTGAGAAGGCAGTGGGTGTCTTGCTTCAGGGACTACATCTTGATGGGCTTGAAAGCTCATATCCCAGAATCCCACGTCCACTTGGGCCCTTCTGTCTTTTTCCCACACGTGTACTTTTGACACCTGTAACTGTATTTGTTCTCCATGGTCTGAGTCAGCTACGAAGGTATCACCAGAGGCTATGGAAATTTGACTGCCATCAGACTCTATCTGGGGGGTGGCCCTCAGAACATTTGTGTGACCCCTACCACAGTGGTCTGGTAGTCATGTTTTCCTAGTTTATTAGAAAGAATGTTCTGCTGAATTGAACCAGAAGCCTTGTTAAAGTGTGTGGTCTGTTATTTCCTGTCCCCCCATGCAGATTGGCACTCTGACACAAGGAATATAAAGTGGATCTAATAGGAGCTAGTCCCCCAAGGATGACATTGATCTGTACTAAATACTTGCTTAATTTTGAAAATTTTTACTGAAGTATGGTTGATTTTTTAGCTCAGTTGCTAAAGAATCCACCAGCAATGCAGGAGACCCTGGTTCAATTCCTGGGTCTGGCAGATCTACTGGAGAAGGGGTAGGCTACCCACTCCGGTATCCTTGGGCTTCCTTTGTGGCTCAGCTGGTAAGGAATCCGCCTGCAATGTGGGAGACCTGGGCTCGATCCTTGGGTTGGGAAGATGCCCTGGAGAAGGGAAAGGCTACCCACTGCAGTATTCTGGCCTGGAGAGTCCCATGGACTGTGTAGTTCATGGAGTCCCAGAGAGTCAGACACGGCTGAGCGGCTTTCGTCTCCCTTCACGTGGTTGGCTTGCAGTGTTGTGTTAATGCCTGCTGCACAGTGAGGCGTTCGGTTGTATGTGTTTGCTCTTTTCCATTGCGGTTTGTTGTAGGATAGTGAATGCAGCTGCCTGTGTTGTGCAGCAGGACCTGTTGTCTGTCAATCCTATGTATACGGGCTTGTGTCTCCTAATCCCAAACTCCCAGTCTGTCCCTCCCCAGCCGCTCTCCCCTCTTTCACCCAGAAATCTATTCTGTGTGTCTGTGAGTCTGTTTCTTTTTTGTGGATAAATACATTTGTGTTGTATTTAGGGTTCCACTTATAAATGTTGTCACGTGGTATTTGTCTTTCTGTTTCTGACTTATAATACTTTGCTGAGTATGCCAGTCTCTGGGTCCATTCATGTTGCTGCAGATGGCATTGTTTCATTCTTTTTACGAACGAGCAGTATTCTGTTGTATGTATACACACCACATCTTCTTTATCCTTTCCTTTGTTGATTGATGTTTAGGTTGTTTCCATGTCTTGGCTATTGTAAATAGTGCTGCTTTGAACAAAGTGGTACATGTATCTTTTCAAATTACAGTTTTTTTCCTGGATATGTGCCCGTGCCCGTGAGTAGGATTGGTGGATCATGTGGCCACGCTATTTTTGTTGAACCTTCGTGCTGTTCTCCATAGTGACTGTATCAGTTTACATTCTCACCTGCAGTCCAGGAGGGTCTCATTTTCTCCACACCCCCTCCAGCATTCACTGTTTGTAGACTTTTTAAGGATGGCCGTTCTTACTGGTGTGAGGTGATATTTCATTGTAGTTTTAACCTGCATTTCTCTAATACTTGGCAATGTTGAGCATCTTTTCATGTGCCTGTTGGCCATCAGTGCCTTCTTGGAAGGAATGTCTGTTTAGTTCTGCCCATTTTTTGATTGTTTTCTGTTGTTGTTTTGTTTTGTTATTGAATTGTATAAGCTGTTTGTATATTTTGAAAATTAAGCCCTTGTTGGTTGCATCATTTGCAAGTATTTTCTCCGAGTCCATCAACTGTCTTCATTTAGGTGATGTCTTTGTTTGCTGTATTAAAGCTTGTACATTTGATTACATCCCATTTGTTTATTTTTGCTTTTATTTCCGTTGCCTTGGGAGACTGACCTAAGAAAACATTGGTACGATTTTGTCAGGAAACGTTTAGTCTGTGTTCTCTTCTAAGAGTTCTGTGGTGTCTTGTCGTATATTTAAGTCTGTGAGCCATTTTGAGCTTATGTTTGCGTGTGGTGTGGGGATGTGTTGACTTCATCAGTTGACATGTGGCTGACAGCGGGGGCTGAAGTCCTGAACCCCTTGTGGTTGCTCTGCCTGCACCTCTGCTTTAGGGGTGAAAGTGTTACCTGGAATAAGGCTTGATGTTGGTGCAGATGATGGAGACCCTGAGTGGTCCCTGTGGTGGGCGAGAAGCACAGGTGATGAAGTGGTTAGCAGTGAACGGCACCTCCACACCCTAAATCCTGCAAGAGGCAACACACAGGGTCAGAATTAAATTAAAATTCCTAATCATGAAGCAGAAAGGGGGCGGTTAGAAGAAAAAGTGAGCTCCAAGGGACTCTGCAGTTCTCAAATCCTGACCAGCTATGGGGAGAACATGATGCTGGTCTCTCTGGTGAAGACACCTGGAGACTGATGCCCTGTGGTTAGTGTGTCAGGGATTTCCCTGTGATGCGTGGAGATATCTGAGTCACCTGACCTCTCTCAGGATGCTGAGCTGTGGAGTGTCCACGGAGAGGTGGCACCAGCTCGACCCAGTGTTTCTTGACAGATGAGGGCTTGGTGCGTCCTGAGGAACAGCCCACCAGCAAGACCTGGGGAACCGAGGAACGCCTCACCAGCAAGGCCTGAGGCCCCAAGGACTGCCTCACCAGCAAGGCCTGGGCACCTGAGGAATGTGTCACCAGCCAGGCCTGGGGCCCTGAGGAACTGCCTCACCAGCAAGGCCTGAGGCCCCGAGGACTGCCTCACCAGCCAGGCCTGGGGCCCCGAGGACTGCCTCATGCTGGGTTTCTGGGTGTTCTATAAGTGTAAGTCTCTGTCAAAGGAGCGAGATGCTTTGTGAATATTTATTATGCAAATTCTCTGTGTTGCTAGGTTTACTTAGGTTTCTCTTTGTGATCCCACTTTCTTCCTGGACTGAGAGGCAAGTTTTTTTCATGTTAAACTGATACATAAATTCCTCAAGCCCTACTAGGGACTTTGTTCTCCTTCTAGTAGGGCCATCAGGTCAAGGTCTGGGTAGGGAGTCCAGGCATTAACTGCTGGCTGGTGTCTGATGTCTGTGCAGCTGCAGGCCTGCTGCCATCCACCCATCCCCTCTGTGACTGGGGGGTGTTGGCCAGGGTGGGATTTATTCAACATACCTTATGTTCAGGTAGCTCAGCGATCAAAAATCCGCCCGCAGTGCAGGAGCCTCAGGAGGCCTGGGTTCGATCCCTGGATCTGGAGGATCCCCTGGAGGAGAGCATGGCAACCCACTCCAGGTTGCCCTGAGGAATCCCATGGACAGAGGAGCCTGGCGAGTTATAGTCCATGGGGTCGCGAAGAGTCGGACTTGACAGAAGCGACTGAGCATGCATGTTCAGTGATAAATGTTGAGATTTAGAAGGTATGAAAACAGGTTGTATTTTGCTCCTTTAGTACACATTTTTTCTCCTCTGTGAGTGGATTGAAAGGTCACCATTTTTTGGAAGTTACCAGACACATTGGTAACTTAAACCAAAGAATAGAATGGGTAAGTTAAAGATAGAGCAAGGCCAAGATTGATTTTAAATTTGATACCTCATATCAATTTTCTTAGTCAGTTGTGTGTAATCTGACAAGTGTGCAGAGTTGCCAGTAATTGTAGCAGTCGCCTCCTGGATAAGCCATCCACCAGGCTGGGGAGGAATTAGATCACAACTGTCTATTGGCAGCTTTAGAATGGAAATAGTAGCAGTTTTAATGACAGCAAATCCATTGTAAATGGTGCAGAATGATATTCAGAGCTGATCCTTTGGGATTCAGGAAGGTAAATTCTTGACTACCTGACCTTGGGGAAAAATTTGTAGCAAGATGTTTTGCGATCTTGAAAGAGTGGAGTCATATTTTAGTAACTTTGTGTTCTGTCGGTTGCGTCCAGGCAAGCTGTGGAAGAATGTCCCCAGTGGTGTTTTGCATTGATACCACTGTCTGAAAACAAGCAGTGGGCACTTCATAGGCTGGAAAACTCAACATGCCCTAAAATGTGAAAATGCAGTGTTGCTTTTTATATACTAAGTAACAGTCTCAAGCCTTCCTGTTACATTTCACACAGACGGGACAGTCCTAACCCTGTAGACCTACAATCTTGCGATTGCCGCTTCCGACTGATAAGTACACTTATTTGGCACAAACACACATGAATGAAGGTGACCTGAACAATACATAGTTTTTTTTTTTTTTTTTTAATACATAGTTTTGATTAGTGAATATGCTGGGCTTTTCTTTAAGGTTTGACCGAAGAAGGATAGCACCCACAGTAAGCATGGAGTTTTGTTTAATAAAAACAAAGGTTAAAGATGGGAACTGTTTCTCATGAACTGTGCGGCGCTAAGTCCTGCAAGAGTGAGGCAGCAGTTTTCTGGACAGGCTGTGCTTTCCTTGCAGAGGAAGGAAGCCACCTTTGTTCCGTGGCCCTGCCGCATACCTGACAGGTGAGGTCACCCGTGTAGCTAATACGCCTTTCCTTCCACGCAGGGCGGCTGCAGGTCCTCCCTGCGCCTCTGAGCTCCCACAGACCTTGGAGCCGGGCTTACGTGTACCTGTCCGTGAAAAGCTTCTGAAGGACAAAAGCCAACGCCAGGGGCTTGGTAAGCCGTGAATGGACAATAAAAGACAGTGTGCTTCTGTTTCTCAGATAGCCTGTCGAAGAACAAAGGAGCTATTCACTCCCGTGTGACTTTCATGTAGTTACAATGAAGGAGGGAAGGACAGTCGGTTGGCCTTGTTTCGTGCTTGATCTTAAGGCTGCTCAACCGAGATCTTTGGAAACAATCGTTTTCAGTTATTCAGCCTGATGAAGTCACCAAGGGATGCGTGCTGCTATGTCTTCTTACGTCTCGTTCCTTTAGAAGAGGTGAATTTAAGACGTAGGTCCCCACCCTCTGCAGGTGCAAGCTGAAAGCATTTAGAGTCAGATGAAACTCTAACTGTTGAAATTGTCTCCTGACTAGTCCCTAACTCGTCCTCTTGCCCCTGGCGTGTCTCTCAGGGCCCCTGGCATTTCCATCAGTGTGACATGACGCCTCTTGTTCAAAGGTGCACAAGCAGAGTGCCTGAGCCCTGCCCTCTCCTCCACTTATCTTTGATACCTGTGTTGTTGGCTCCAGTCACACAGGTCTTCTTGTCATTTATTAAATCACCAAGGCCTGGGGCCTCGGCACTTGCTCTTTGCCCTGCCTGGTGGGAAGGGCTGCTTTTACACATATCTCAACATGGCTCAGTCCCCTGCTTCAGCTTGCTCTCTTCCTCAGAAGGTCTTCTCTGACCACCGTATCCAGAAAAGTGCCTCCTCTCCCCCTGTCACTGCCCTGGCCTCGTTCTTCTTGGCAGTTCGTTCTTGCTCACTCGCTCAGTCGTGTCTGACTCTCTGTGACCTCATGAACTGCAGCCCAACAGGCTTCCCTGTCCTTCACCATCTCCCACAGTTTGCTCAAACTCATGTCCATTGAATCAGTTATGCCATCCAACCATCTCTTCCTCTGTTGACCCTTCTCCTGCCCTCAGTCTTTCCCAGCTTCAGGGTCTTTTCCAATGAGTTGACCCTTCACATTAGGTGGCCAAAGTATTGGAGTTTCAGCTTCAGCATCAGTCCTTCCAATGAATATTCAGCATTGGTTTCCTTTAGGATTAATTGATTTGACCTCTCAAGAGTCTTCTTCAACACCACAGTTCAAAAGCATCAGTTTTTCGGCAGTAAGACTTCTTTAAGGTCCAACTCTCATATCTGTACATGACTGCTGGAAAAACCATAGCTTTGACTATCTGAACCTTTGTCGGCAAGATGATGCATTTTAATCCACTGTCTAGGTCTCATAGCTTTTCTTCCAAGGAGAAGGAAAACTTTAAGCTTCTTTTAATTTCTTGGTTGTAGTCAATGTCCTCAGTGATTTTGGAGCCCAAGAAAATAAAGTCTGTCTCTGTTTCCATTGTTTCCCCATCTGTTTGCCATGATCTTAGTTTCTAAATGTTGAATTTTAGCCATCTTTTTCACTTTCCTCATTCACCTTCATCAAGAGGCTCTTTAGTTCCTGTTTGCTTTCTGCCATTAGGGTGGTGTCATCTGCATATCGGGGACTCTTGACTTGTTCTTTCCTTTAAATAGACGGTAAGCTCTTTGAAGGCCAGGACTTACACTTTTTTCCTGTCTGTCATCCCAGCAGCTGGAGCAGACCCTCAGTAAAGACTGTGTTACTTGAACAAATCAGTGAATGAGTTTTACTTGAAGTACCTTGGGCTCCAGAACTCTGCACACCTCATGCTGAAAAAATGTGGCAAATGGGAAAATGATCATGAATCATTCAGATGTTTAAGTTGGAACAGAGAACTTTTGTAGATGAGCACATTCAAGTGTCATATTTGCTTGTTTAGCCATTCATTTGGTATTATTTTGTTTTATGGGGATAAATGTAGAACAGTTTAAAAAATTATCTTGCTGCGAGCCCTTTTGTTCAAACCAGGAGATAAGTGGCGTGACTTGGGGCTGTAAGCGGCACCTCTGTTTTTAACTTTCAGAAATGATACACGCCCTTTATGACTGATGGAGCGCTTTGTCAGGCCTCCTTCTGTTGAGGCTACCAGGATAAAGAGACCACGGAGAGGAACATGGTGCTTTTCATATGTTTCTGAAAATACCATGCTTCACTCACTGCTGGAGGAGGAGAGGTGTTGCTTTGTGTGCCCACGGCTGCTGGAGGAGGGGTGGAGATGCCACGTCATCGCGGCTGTGTCGTGACTCCCGAGTACTGCTGCTGAGGTTCGTGGGGGATACAAATCAACCCTAAGATCCTGTGCTTTTAGCCCAGCCAAAGGGTGGGTTGGTTCTTGTTGGTTCGTGTCAGAAGCGAGTTTCCTTTTCCAAGGCTGGTTGCAGCTATGTTCCTTACACGCTGGACTCACCGGAGCATCCCCTGGGGGCCCTTGTGTGTCACCAGGGACCACACCACACCCCACATGCTCCTCTGGCGGGTGGCCACTGCCGTGTGTCTGGCGGGGGATCTTTGTTTCTCACTCCCAGAAAATTCTGTTTCCCTCTCATTGGCACTCAGTCTGTTTCCACGTAGATTTAGAGGCTGTCCCTTCTGCTGCTGCTGCAGAGTCATCAGAAACGGCTCTGAGTGGTTCTCTGAGGTCACTGAGCGAGTCGTGCAGGTCATGCTGGAGGGACCCTCGGTCCTCTCTGGGGGTGTCACAGCCCCCTGCCCCAGCCCTGCTCTCGTGACACTGCACGTGGCTGGCTCCCTCTCCGCATTCCGCTCCCGTGCTCAGCTCCGGGGTTTGCGATGCTGCAGGAGGGATGTGCCACCTCCTCAGACTCCAGTCCCCTGGTCAGCAGCTCCTCTGTAGTCTCAGAACAGTGAGCCTGTTCTCTGTGCCCACGTTTGCTGTGGGGCCTCCTCCACCCCTTGGGTCGCAACTATCCTCTGGAGCTTGGGCCCCAGCACAGACCAGGGCAGCTGGGCCCACCTTCCCCCTTCAGGCCTGCCCTGTGAGATGGGCCCTGTCCCCGGCTGGGCTCTCCTCCGGCACTGCTCTGGACACTGCCCACCCTCCACTCGCTCCTTCTGTTGACATTGATTCAGGAAGAAATCCGCCAGCTGGCCCCACCACGCCTCCGAGCCACCTCCCGGCTGCAGGCCATTGAGCGTGGCTTTCTCTTTTCCATCTTCGCACTTCTTGTTTCCTCTTCCTGCCCCTCCCGGCCCGTGTCTGATTCCAGTATCCGACCTTTGTCCTCAGACATTACCTTTTCCCATTTTCCCCAATCACCCCATTGTGCCTTACTCTGTTCAGTTCAGTTCAGTTCAGTCGCTCAGTCTTGTCTGACTCTTTGCGACCCCGTGAATCGCAGCACGCCAGGCCTCTCTGTGCATCACCATCTCCCGGAGTTCACTCAGACTCACGTCCATCGAGTCCGTGATGCCATCCAGCCATCTCATCCTCGGCCGTCCCCTTCTCCTCCTGCCCCCAATCCCTCCCAACATCAGGGTCTTTTCCAATGAGTCAACTCTTCGCATGAGGTGCCAAAGTACTGGAGCTTCAGCTTTAGCATCATTCCTTCCAAAGAAATCCCAGGGCTGATCTCCTTCAGAATGGACTGGTTGGATCTCCTTGCAGTCCAAGGGACTCTCAAGAGTCTTCTCCAACACCACAGTTCAAAAGCCCCCATTCTTCAGTGCTCAGCTTTCTTCACAGTCAAACTCTCACATCCATACATGACCACAGGAAAAACCATAGCCTTGACTAGACGGATTTTGTTGGCAAAGTAATGTCTCTGCTTTTCAATATGCTAAGTTGGTCATAACTTTTCTTCCAAGGAGTAAGCGTCTTTTAATTTCATGGCTGCAGTCACCATCTGCAGTGATTTTGGAGCCCCCCAAAATGTCCCCTTCTCCTCCTGCCCCCAATCCCTCCCAGCATCAGGGTCTTTTCCAATGAGTCAACTCTTCGCATGAGGTGCCAAAGTACTGGAGCTTCAGCTTTAGCATCATTCCTTCCAAAGAAATCCCAGGGTTGATCTCCTCAGAATGGACTGGTTGGATCTCCTTGCAGGACTAAATTTGACTTCTATTCAAAATTATAAGTCATTTGGTGGCAATATACACTCTTCTTTCTGGGATATTTGCCTATATCCTTGACAATGCTAATCTCTTTTTGGTATAGAACTTTAGACTTTTTAGCATTTTAATTTTCATAGCTATCCTCCCTCTACCACCTGCAATAGTCTGTTTTTTAGTATTCAGACTGGACTTTCTAGATGTTTTCTTTTTAACTTTAGAGTCAGACCCTTATTTTGGCTCCTTGATTTGAATTCTCGAATTCTGGTGAGATAAAGGATTCTCCAGTGTTAAACTAAGATGTCTCCAGGGTAACAGAGCAGAGAAGTGGTAGAATATGCTAAATAGGGTTCTGAGCTATTTCAAATATTATGTGGAAAGCACCCAGGAATAATCAAAGGCACTATAGAATATCAAAGAAAGCACTCTGAATGAACCTATGTTGAAGAAATGAAATGCATGTAAAAGAGCCAACGTGCTATCTTTTGTGTAACAAAAAGGAGGAAATAAAAAATATATCAATATTTGATGATATTTGCATGAGAAACAATGGAAAAATAAACAAAAAAACAATAAAAATTTTTAGCCACGAGGTAAAAGAGCTTAAGGGGGAAAAGGGAAGGCATAGAATATTTTGTATATAACTTTTTATTTAGTGTGACTTTTTAAAAACAGTATTTTTATTTATTTGGCAACTCTGGGTGTTGGTTGCGGCATGCTGGGATGTTTTTCAATTGCAGCATGTGGGATCTTTAGCGCAGCACGTGAACTTTTAGTTGCAGCACGTGGGAGCTAGTTTCCCAACCAAAGGTCGAAACTCAGCCCGCTGCATTGGCAGCACGGAGTCTTAGCTACTGGACCACCAGGGAAGTCCCTATTTAGCTTGAATTTCGAAACTGTTCCATTCCGTTCAGTCGCTCAGTCGTGTCTGACTCTTTGTGACCCCATGAATCACAGCAGCCAGGCCTCCCTGTCCATCACCAACTCTCCAGCAATCTTGATTCCAGCTTGTGTTTCTTCCAGTCCAGCGTTTCTCATGATGTACTCTGCATATAAGTTAAATAAGCAGGGTGACAGTATACAGGCTTGACATACTCCTTTTCCTATCTGGAACTAGTCTCTTGTTCCATGTCCAATTCTAACTGTTGCTTCCTGACCTGCATACAGATTTCTCAAGAGGTAGGTTAGGTGGTCTGGTATTCCCATCTCTTTCAGAATTTTCCACAGTTTCTTGTGATCCACACAGTCAAAGGCTTTGGCATAGTCAATAAAGCAGAAATAGATGTTTTTCTGGAACTCTCTTGCTTTTTCAATGATCCAGCGGATGTTGGCAATTTGATCTCTGGTTCCTCTGCCTTTTCTAAAACCAGCATGAACATCAGGGAGTTCACGGTTCACGTATTGCTGAAGTCTGGCTTGGAGAATTTTGAGCATTACTTTACTAGCATGTGAGATGAGTGTAATTGTGCGGTAGTTTGAGCATTCTTTGGCATTGCCTTTCTTTGGAATTGGAATGAAAACTGACCTTTTCCAGTCCTGTGGCCACTCCTTTTTTCTTTTAAAATGTAGAAAAAAATGAAAAGTTGCTTTCAGTTTGTAGTAATGACAGGGTATTGACTAAATCCCCCCTGTAGTACAATACATCCTTGAACCTGTCTTACACCCAGTACCTCTCCCCACCTCCATAGCCTTTCCCCATCCTTACTGGTGGGCTTTCCAGGTGGCTCGGTGATAAAGAAGCCGCCTGCCAATGCAGGAGACGCAGGGTTGATCCCAGAGTTGGGAAGATCCCCTGGAGGAGGAAATGACAACTCACTCCAGTATTCTTGCCTGGGAAATCCAATGGACAGAGGAGCCTGGAGGGCTACAGCCCATGAGATAACAAAAGAGTCAGATACAATTGAGTGACTGAAACAACAACAGCATCATCATTGGTAACCACAAGTTGGTTCCCTAAATCTGTCAACCTGCCTCTTTTTTGTTATAGTCACTACTTTGTTCTATTTCCCTTAGGTTTTTTTTTTTTTTAGCGTTAACCGTGTTTGATTTGGGATAGAAAAACCAGTGGAGCATAAAGCATGTGGTAAGAGACGGCTTGCTCGATACTCTAATTTTTCTATGAAATGGAACTTTGTCCTCTCCCACCTTCCTTTCTGGATGGAGAGCCGTGAGATTTTTCAGAGTTTTCACCAGCAGTCTTGCAAGATGGTCATATTTCCCAGGGAATTATTTTATGATGAAAACACTTCAGTTGGCTTGTAGTTTTGGAGTGAAGTAATTGCTGGTTAAGTGACTTGCATTAGTGGGTCAGGCCCAGTTAATATACATGTGTGCCTCTCTGGAAATGAAAGTTGAAAAATTGAATTTGTTCCTTGGTAATTTGATTTGTAGGAAGTGGGGAACAAAGGATTCCAAACAGGGCTTTTAAAATCAGTTCTAATTAATTGTGTGTGCAGAGGCATCAGCGGAGATGGGGAGGTAATTAGTCTAATTATGTTTAAAATACAGTTGCGTGCCTCAACAGACCCTCACCCCTGTGGGCCTATCTTTCTCTGATTGCTGTTTTAGGGAATCAGTGGATTTTTTGGCCATCAAGCATGACCTGGTCAGAATCTGTGGAGCAGAAGAGTGACGGGCTGCAGAGGAGAAGGGCTCGTGCCCTCCTGCTCTGTGATCACGAGTGCCCAGCACACCCAGGTGGGATGACTGAGGTGTGCTGGGGACCATTTTTGTTTTCTAACTACTCACCTCCCTCCCATACCCCCCAACCCACCCCTACCCTTCCCTGCTGCCAAATCTTATTTTTGAAAAGCTAAGCTCTCTCTGAAATATTTTTCTCATGCTCCAGGTTGAAGTAAACTAGAAGTGAGTCCGGATCTTCCCTGGCAGCTCAATCGGTAAAGAATCTGCCTGCAGTGCAGAAGACCCGGGTTTGATCCCTGGTTTGGGAAGGTCCCCTGGAGATGGAAATGGCAACCCACTCCAGTATTCTTGCCTGGACAAGCCCATGGACAGAGGGGCCTGGTGGGCTACAGTCCTTGGGGTCGCAAAGGGTCAGACATGACTGAGCAACTAAACCACCCAGAAGTGAGTCCTGTTCTGCAAATTATGAACTGATTTGAGTTTCAGAGCAAAACTTGAGGAAGTAGGCCCTTGCCTGACAACTTGCTCTTAGCTAAAAGACTCAGTTGCTGGCCAGGGGGAGAGGCTGGGGCCACCTGGACTTCTGAAGGCCTTTTATACCCACCAGGTCTTCACTGCTGCAGTTGCAGTGGGTCTAACACCCCTGACAAAACTGTTTTTTTTTTTTTTTTCTTTTTGATGTAAGCAGTTGGTGTTTGCACAGGAGAGGGAACCAAAGACATTTTCTGCCTTTTCATTAAAAACTAACCGCCCACTTTTCTCTTTCATACTTTGGATTTTATGGGAAGAACTGTGCTAGGTGGTCTTCTGCAAATACTCCCCTGCCACCCTCCCTTTGGTTTCTGGTGCATTAAAAATGATTTATGAATTACATTTGTGTTTTATAGGATATCCTGCCATTACAAAATGACAGTCTTTATTACTGACCTACCACAGCGATTTTACTTTTTCTTTCAGCTGCATTTGCTGTATTTCTGACCATATTATTTGTAGCAGAAACTGAGGTTGACTGTCATTGCCGTATTGATAGCTGGGCCTTGTGGGTTGCTCCTTGCAGGCTTTCTCCCACAGAGCGGGGTGTTGAAGGCAGGTGACTGCTGGCATTAGGCCGGTTGGGCCTTTGCTTTCTGACTGCTTTGGTCTTCCTGCTGCTAAGAACATAAGCTTACCGTACTGTCGTCAATACAGTGGATGTGGGTGTGTGTTTGTCCAGTTGCTCAGTCACGTCCAATGGTTCTTTGCAAAGCCGTGGACTGCAGCACGCCAAGCTTCCCTGTCCTTCACTGTCTCCTGGAACTTGCTCACACTCACGTCCACTGAGTCAGTGATGCCGTCCAACCATCTTGTCCTCTGTCGCCCCCTTCTCCTCCTGACCTCAGTCTTTCCCTCATCAGGGTCTTTTCCAATGAGTCAGCTCTTTGCATCAGGTGACCAAAGTATTGGAGCTTCCACTTCAGCATCAGCCCTTCCAATGAATATTCAGGAATGCTTTCCTTTAGGATTGACTGAGCAATACACAAATTTTGACAGAGATACCTAACATGGACATTTGAATATGTCACTTCTTGGGCAGTGAGGCTTGTGTACCAGCACGGGAGCCTCTATTCATGCTTCATCCACAGACACAAGCTTAACAAGTGGATCTGTTCAGAGGTGACAGTTTCATCTTCCTCCCTTCTTGCAGGTTACTCTGTTGAATAGTTGGAGTTTGAGAAGTTTATTCTTTAATCTTGGAAACAAAACTACTCTTCTTGTTATGGTTCAGTTCAGTACAGTCGCTCAGTCGTGTCCAACTCTTTGCAACCCCATGAATCACAGCACGCCAGGCCTCCCTGTCTATCACCAACTCCCGGAGTTCACTCAGACTCACAGTTCAGAAGCATCAATTCTTCAGTGCTCAGCCTTCCTCACAGTCCAACTCTCACATCCATACATGACCACAGGAAAAACCACAGCCTTGACTAGACAGACCTTAGTCGGCAAAGTAATGTCTGTGCTTGTTATGGTAAACGTAAGGAATTCTTTTAACATCTAGTGCAGTCTAGAAATTTGGTTTGTAATAAAGCAAAAGGTAAATGTATTCTGTTAATTCCTTTAAACAGATGTTTGTGTTTATAGTATTGTGTTTACCTCGTGTTGAGTCATCTTTACACATGTGGAACCTGCGTTTTGCATCACCTTTACTAAAAAGCAGGAAACACACATTTTTGCTTTGTTATAATTTCAGTACCATTTTCACACAGAGCCTTATTTACTGTCCTTCTTGTTTCTAATTAATAAACTGTTCAATAATAGTACTATTTAAAGACATTAAAGGAATTAACAGGTTATTGCTAACAAAGGTCCATCTAGTCAAAGCTATGGTTTTTCCAGTGGTCATGTATGGATGTGAGAATTGGACTGTAAGGAAAGCTGAGCGCCAAAGAATTGATGCTTCTGAACTGTGGTGTTGGAGAAGACTCCTGAGAGTCCCTTGGACTGCAAGGAGATCCAACCAGTCCATGCTAAAGGAGATCAGTCCTGAATATTCATTGGAAGGACTGATGCTGAAGCTGAAACTCCAATAGTTTGGCCACCTGATGCAAAGAGCTTACTCATTTGGAAAGACCCTAAAGCTGGGAGGGATTGGGGGCAGGAGGAGAAGGGGATGACAGAGGAGAGATGGCTGGATGGCATCACTGACCCAATGGGGATGAGTTTGGGTAAACTCCAGGAATTGGTGATGGACAGGGAGGCCTGGCGTGCTGCAGTCCTTGGGGCTGCAAAGAGTCAGACACGACTGAGTGAGTGAACTGAACTGATCACTGAAAACCACTGATTAATTTTAGAAAAGCTCAGCACTGGGGTGGCCATTGTGTCTTGGTTAAATATGTGCAATGTAAAAAAAAAAAAATCATTTTGTCCTATGTCTTATTTTATTAGACAGCCTTCCCATATTCTGTGTTAAGTATTGTCTTAAATATTCCCATTTGCATTTTGGTTTAGTTAGGGCACAAGGTATTGTTTGTCCTTCCCCTTCAAGTAATTCTGGTTACTGTCAGATGAATTTAAATTATTAACTTGTGGTGGGGAGAATTTAGATTGATTGACATCCTGCCATTGGGACTGTAGTGAATTCTTGAGTCCACAGGCAAAGAAAAAATACAATGTATTGTGAAACTCCAGAATTGGGTAGAAAGAGATCGTCTGTATAGTGGCTTAAAAAAAAAAAAAAAAAACAAAACTGGGAAGAGCTTTTACAAAAGCAGCAGGAAGTTCTTACTGAATCAGCACTAGGCCATTGTGTGGAGGGTTTGCAGATTTCTAATTAAGCCAGTGGATACTTACAGTCCTCAGTTCACGTGGAAAAATGTGAAAGTGGTGGTGAGGCTGCTGTGTGTGTGTGTGTGTGTGTGTGTGTGTATACATGTAATGACTCAATAGTGAACATTAGACAAAAAAAAAAAAGAGTCTTGCGTGACAGCAGCAAGAAGAATCCAAATAGAGTCCTGGAAAAACAGTAGGACAGCCACTGAGACGTCATTCCATGTAGCTTCGAGATCAGACACAGCACTGGTAAGGTGAGCCTGTGGGGGCCTGTTACTAAGTCGGAAGTGGGCGGCAGTGCAGCTCGGAGCCTCGCTTGCTGCTCTTGAGTCGGTCACCCTAGAGATAGACTGCGTGCTGACTCTGTCATCCCCGGGCAGCCCAGTCATCCGAGTGAAAACCTGAATGTGAGATTTGAAAATGAGAGCTGACCATCGTCCACATGGTGCGTTACACTTGCGGCTGGGCGGGAATTTCTAGACTTGCAGTCATCTTTTGGAAAACAGTGACATAAAAGGTCAGAAATAAATTCTGATTCTAAAATGTTCAAATAGGACAAGCTCAGGACAAGAAAGCAAGACTTTCTGAAATCCCTGGGCCGGGGCTGCCAAGGCTGATTTGAGTGTCAGGCACCCTCTCAGTTTGCAGCTGAACGAGGTAACTGGAGAACGTAGATAACAAGATCAGTAGTCAGGGGAGTGCTGGAGATACTGCTTAAAGACTGAAGTGGTAGAGTCAGCACAGAATAACCGAGATCCCGTGCAGCTCTAACTTGAAATGGTGACTGAGAACCTGTGAGCTTTCGCCCTCTCGCTTGCTCCGTCTGCTGCGTTTGGCCTTCTGATGTTGGTCTGAGGCTGCATTGAAAATGACGTCTCAGAGATTCTCCTTGAAAAACACTAATTCAACTAAGGACTGTTCAAAAAGTGTCAAATAATAAGTGGAGTTGAAGCCTGGACAGACCGCTCTGATAGAAATGAATACTCTTCCCTGTGGTGCTATTTTTCTAGACCACCTGGATCAGAAACACCAGGGTGCTTATTAAAAAGGCAGATTTCTGCTCCCTCCCTCCGCCCCCCAGACCCACTGGTTTTGGTTTCCTGGGGCTGGCACTCCGAAATCTGTATTTTGAACAAGTTCTTGGGCTAGTGTGTAAGGAAAAACACTTCCAATATGTAAATGCAGATCTTTGCTCATAAGACACGGTGATTGAAGGTTTCAAATCTGTCTCAACTTTGGAAACGAGGAACCCTTTGGAAGTGGTATTTCACCCTGAAATCACTGCTTGATAGAAAGGATTATGCAGATGCTAGAACTTGGGCCACTGCACAAGCGAGGTGTCTGTGTGAGGAGAAAAGTTTTCATAGAAAGCGTTTGCATGTTTGTGATCAAATTACCTCGGTTTCATGATCACAATGGCTTTAGGCAGAGTATTTCCCTTTTGGATAGAGTAACAGAGAGTCACTTACCATAATTTTTACTCCTTTGTTAGAAAAAGTTTCCTATTCAACCAGAGAAACATTTGATCCCATCACTCCTTTGCCACTAAAGGGGACCCTATTTATAATATTTGGAGCCTGTAAATATTATTATCAGGCTTCCCTGGTGGCTCAGTGGTAAAGAATCCACCTGCCAATGCAGGAGACTTGGGTTCGATCCCCTTGAGGAGGGCATGACAACCCACTCTAGTATTCTTGTCTGGAGAATCCCATGGACAGAGGAGCCTGGCGGGCTATAGTCCGTGGTGTCACAAAGAGTAGGACACGACTTAGTGACTAAACAACAACAGTAAATATTATTGTTTATATCTGAAATCTTCAGGTTTTATTGGAGATGTGATTGAACTGAAGCTTCATCTCTTATTTTTCCAAATCAATTTTTGATGTTATGCTTTCTGCTGTTTTAACTACTTGATTGCAAATTTAGGGACTGGCCGTAAGGGCAAAGAACAGGCTGGCTTCATGGGCATGGAGAGCTGTGGAGGGAGCTGGCCTCCCAGCCCCAGCCCGGGTGCTCGAATGACTTTCCCGCGGGCTCTCAGCCCCAGCTTTTGAGTTTTCCTCTTAGAAAAAAGCCAAGTTCTCCTCTTAGTTTGGATGTGTTTCTGGAACTGCTGACCTTGGGGCCGCAGCTCAGGGTGTCCGGCCTGCTCCATGTTGTACGTGGAGCTCAGGTGCCCGTGTGGGCAGTGGGCCTGTGCTCAGCCCTCCTGCACCTCCTTTAGCACAGGGGTTGGTGATTTAAAGCACAGACAGCACCCCCACAAGATAAGGCCAGACAGTCCTAGCTAGAAGTGGGGCTAAAGTTCACAGCCTGTGCCCAATAGTGTGTTTGTTGAAGAAAATCTATGTAAGCTCCTCCTGTGTGTTATCCAGCCTGCGTTTCCTGTATTAATTTGAAGGTTTAAACTTGGGTCCATTTACAGAGACTTGAGCCGTTGGCATAGCTTTAAATTTGTTGTTTTGTTTAGTCAGTCAGTCATGTCCAGCTCTTTGTGACCTCCTGGACTACAGCACGCCACTTCCCTGTCCTTCATGATCTCCTGGAACTTGCTCAAGCTCATGTCTGTTGAGTCGGTGATGCCATCCAACCATCTCATCCTCTGTCATCCCCCTTTCCTCCTGCCCTCAATCTTTCCCAGCATCAGGGTCTTTCCAGTGAGTCAGCTCTTTGCATCAAGTGGCCAAAGTATTGGAGTTTCAGCTTCAGCATCAGTCCTTCCAATGAATATTCAGGGTTGATTTCCTTTAGGATTGTCTGGTTGGATCTCCTTGCAGCCCAAGGGACTCTCAAGAGTCTTCTCCAACACCACAGTTCAAAAGCATCAATTCTTTGGCGCTTAGCCTTCTTCACAGTCCAACTCTCACATCTGTACGTTACTATTGGGAAAACCATAGCCTTGACTAGATGGATCTTTTTAGCCCCCAGTAAAATTTTCTAGCTCCAAGGAAATGTTTATGAAGAAGGCCCCACTCCCTTCCAAGGCCCCTGCGGTGAGCGGGATGCTCTCTCAGTGAGGCCTCAACTGGTCACCCAGCTAGTGCTGAGCATCAGCTGTGTAGGCGGGAAAGGAATCATGCAAGCCGGCGGCCCAAGTTGCCATTTCGCAAACCACTTCCTTCAATAATTAAGTGAAACTCGGTTCACTGTAAAACCCATTGAGAGGTTTTAATTGGCCTTCAGAAAGTTGGCCATCCTACGATTCCAGGAGTAATTGTCTGTGCTCTTTGATCCTTACTTGTTGGAGTTCATGATATATTTTTAAAGAGAAGATTTTCATCGATGGATCTTCTGTTATAATGTGCAGTTAATTATTTGCAGTTCCCTGGGGGTATTTTAACAGACTGTACTCATTTCATTGAGATAGAAACGTTTGATAACAGGCAGATGTTGCTAAAACGGTGGGAAGCTTTAAACCTTAGGTGACACCTTTTGATTTCTTGGAAAAGTCTGTGAAGGGCTATTTAGTGAAAAAGCATGCTTGCCTGTTGACTGGCTCCAAGGTTCTCCTGGCAGTTGTCTGTTTTGCATTCGGAGCAGCCCTCGTGACTGCGAGCTCATCTGCCAGCCACTCTCTGGCCTCCTTGGGCATCAGCTTCTTTCTGCGAGTGGCTTGCACACCCAGGTGCAGAATGTCCCTCATGGAGTCCTCGACATGTGCGATGTCGATAGAAACAGCCCTTTGTACAAAGCGGGTCAGTTGGTAACCTTCCTTGTTGGTGTAATCGTGGCCAAAGCAGTAACCCAGCTATGGTTTGTAAAGGCAAAAGTCCCACTGCAAGATGGAGGTGAATAGGAAAAGGATCACTGAAGCATTCCTGAGATGGCCCAGGTGTGGTGTGACGTTTAGGAACTGGCTCAGGTCAGGCTTGGTCTGTAGATGTATGTGATCAGGACAGACTTTTTGTTTTAATGGGCTAGTCATCAAAATTAAATGTTTCCAACAGTAATAATAACAAAGACCTGACCAAGCACAGCCGTGGGTACAGCTCTCAGTTTCGAAGGTGCGTGAAAGACTGCGGTATCTCAAAGCTGCAAGGGGATCATCAAAGTAAAGAAAAAGAGAGTCAGCTTGGGAATTCTTCACCTGTCCATCTTTATTCCTGAAACGGTTAATCACGTAGGAAGCAAGAGGCCAGGGAGGCTCTAATGGGGCAAAAGTGAGGTGGAGGGAAGCACGGTCAGGACCAGGGTTCTCTGGCTGAGGTGGTTCCGAGTGGACCTGAGGGTCCCCGCAGCGGGAAGTTTTGATTTAGTCCTGAGACCCAGGACCGTCACCTGGGCAGCCGAGGTGGTGAGTGGTGCCTCGTGAAGGGTGTCCAGGGCTGATCCCTGGCCTTGGTGCTGTCATTCTGCTTGAGAAAGTCCTTTTGCCCAGAAGGGCAGTGGCCCAGGGGTCCAGCCTCTGCAGCTTGGATGCCCTCTCCCCAGAGAGGGCGGGTGGTGCCTCCTGTGCAGTGCAGGAACTCTGCTCGATGCTCTGTAATGGCCTGTATGGGGAAAAGTCTGCAAGAGAGGCTGTGCGTATACGTAGGGCTGATTCGCTTTGCTGCACGCCTGGAACTAGCAGCATTGGTAATCAGTTAAACGCCAGTAAAATTGTTTTTTAAATGTAAAGCTCCACATACACATTTTATCACACCAGCCCCTGACTAGGTTATTTTTCAGTAGCGTAAGATATTTTTAGTATGTAAACATGGTTCTTCTCTCTCCCTTTAAAAATGTCTCCTTGTGTTTTCTTTAGCAAAATTGTGTCTCATAAAGATTTCAGAACTCTGCATTTGTAGCAGGCTGGTCATTGATGCGGGTACCCTCCCATGAGCATGGCAGCCTTTTTCACTCTGGAAATATGTTTTGCTTTTCTTCTAAGTAAATAAGAATCTCCTTTGGACGATGATTCTCTGTGAAAGGTTCCATGATTGTAAGCACGACCCTCTTCCTGCCTGGTCACGTGTCCCGTGTGTCCAGGGGGAGCCTCTTCCAGGCTGGGTTCCCATCACATCACCCCTCCTCCGTCTGCTGATGCTGTCCCCGCTCCTCGCCATCATGAGACGTTAATCACTGTGCACTTCACACAGCCAGTTGGCACCACACATTTGGCTCCTTCTGTTGAATCTATAGTTGGCTGGCAGATTGTGTACTCATTGAGAACAGGATGTGTGTGTATTTGTGTTTGTTTATATGCGTGTTACTGGCAGAGGATAAGGCAGGAGCAGAGTTGGGCTAGTTAAATACAACCATCTCTCTTCCATTTGCTTTTTCTTCCACCTCACTATGTACCAGAGGAAATCATGGGTGTTTACTCAGTTTTTTTTTTTCTTTTTTATGTGTTCTATTTATTTTCTTTAAAAAAATTAAAGTATAATTAATGTACAATATAAATTACAGGGCTTCCCTGGTGGCTCAGTGGTAAAGAGTCTGCGTGCAATGCAGGAGGTGCAGGTCCAGTCCCTGAGCTGGGAAGGTCCCCTGGAGGAGGAAATGCAGCCCACTTCAGTATTCTTGCCTGGAGAATCCCATGGACAGAGGAGGCTGGCGGCTTACAGTCCATGGGGTCGCGAGAATCGGACATGACTTAGAGACTAAACAACAGCAACGTTATCTGTTACAGGTGTACAATATGAAGGCGAAAGTCGCTCAGTCGTGTCTGACTCTTTGCAACCCCATGGACTGTACAGTCCATGGGATTCTCCAGGCCAGAATACTGGAGTGGGCAGCCTTTCCCTTCTCCAGGGGATCTTCCCAACCCAGGGATCAAACCCAGGTCTCCCGCATTGCAAGCGATTCTTTACCAGCTGAGCCACAGGGGAAGCCTGTGTATAATATAGTGATTCACATTTTTAAAAGGTTATAATCCGTTTATGCTGCTGCTGCTGCTAAGTTGCATCAGTCGTGTCCGACTCTGTGCGACCCCAGAGATGGCAGCCCACCAGGCACCCCCGTCCCTGGAATTCTCCAGGCAAGAACACTGGAGTGGGTTGCCATTTCCTTCTCCAATGCATGAAAGTGAAAAGTGAAAGAGAAGTCACTCAGTCATGTCTGACTCTTGGCGACTCCATGGACTGCAGCCCACCAGGCTCCTCCGTCCATGGGATTCTCCAGGCAAGAGTACTGGAGTGGGCTGCCGTTGCCTTCTCCAAATCCATTTATAGTTATTATTAAATATTTACTGTATTTCCATGTTGTACAGTGTAGCCTTGCAAATTATTTTATAACTGAGTTTGTGCCTCTTAATTTCCCCCCGCCCCCGACAATTGCTCCTCCCTTCTTCCCTTTCCCTACTGGTAACCATTAGTTTCTTCTCTGTGAAGAAAAGAGCAGCAAGTCTGGTTCTTTTTTGTTTTCTTCACTGATTTGTTGTATTTTCTTGATTCCATATGCAAGTGATACCGCATAGTATGTGTCTTTCTCTGACTTGCTTCATTTAGTAATGACACTCTTCAGGTCCCTGCGCGTTGCTATACATGGCGTTGCTTCACTCTTGTTTATTATGGCTGAGTGATCCTCACATGGAGTAGTTACTCCATGTATACAGTAATACTGTATACATGTACCACAGCTTCCTTATGCATTCATCTGCTGATGGACACCAGGGTGCTTCCGTGTTCTGACTACTGTAAATAGTGCTGCTGTGAACACTGGGGCACATGTCTTTTTGAATTAGTGCTTTTGTCTTTTTTGTTTACATACCCAGGAGTGGAATTGGCAGGATCATATGGCAACTTCATGTTTAGCTTTTTGAAAAACCTTCATATGGCCAGTCAATTATGTGTTACGTTTGGAGTCTGTGTATTTAACGTTTTGTTTTTAGAGTGGTAAGGTATGGGGTACATATTTGCACATCTCTTCCTCATGTTGTGAATCCCCTCGGCCCTGGTGGCATGGTGGCTGGCCTGTGGGAGGAGGTAGAGAGGGTGAGTCACCAGGTGTGTGCGTGCCGAGTCTCTAATCCCATGAGCGGAGTAATCAGCTGAGGGCCCCTTGGCTGGTGAGCGAGGGTGTCACTGGGGGCAGGCTCAGCCATGACTGGTGGCGGACGAATCAGCTGTCTGAGGGTGCCTTGGGACCACACTCACTACTCACTTGTGCTGTGGGCCCAGTGGGGGGCTGGGGGCGGGTCCCCCAGAGCCCCAGGACCACAGAGGCTCCGTCTCAGCTTCTGCTTCTAGGTGGGGATGCCAGCCAGGCTCTGCCTTGCAAACTCCCCTGCCCCACTTGCCCTGAAAGTGGCACCTTCCACTCCTGCTCAGCCTGTGGTCTGAACCTTTGCTGGGCGCCAACCTCGCTTGAAGGCGCGGGAGCACAGCCCCAGAGGGCGGGCCAGTGGAGCCCGTGAGCAGCCTGGCAATTAGCAGGTGTGGGCCCAGCCTCTGCCCCAGCACAGTGAGCACACGGCACCCACAGCCGCGGGGACTGCACGGCAGGCGGCATGATGGCGTCCAGGACGGTTTTGTCACTTATGACACAGAGGACGTGTCCTTTGAAGAAATTAAGCAGACTCCCCTGCTGTGTGCTCATTATTGTGTGATTGTAATTACTGATATGACGTGCTTTTATACAAGAGGTGGAGAAGCAGGGATGGCAGGAACATGGACTCTGGAGTTAGGCTGCTTGGATTGCTGCAGAGCTCCTGTGTGATCTTGGGTGAGTTACTTCACCACTCTGTGCTTTAATCGCCTCCTGTTTCAGTGGAATTAGCAGTAGCACCTATGGTACAGAGAGTGCTACAACACGTCCGTCACTTACAGAGTCACTGTATCATTTAAAGCTGTGCGTGTGTACTGCTGTGAGAATAGCTAGTGTAAAACTCACAGTAAATGTTGAATAACTGCTAGCTGCTATTTTCTGTTACGAATTTCATTGTGCCACAGAGTAAATGACATCTCTAAAATTATAAAGAAAAAGTCTGATGGCCAGGTTGGCCTATGAGGGTGTCAGTGTGTTATTGGAAGCCAGGTTATACTGGTGCATGGATACTTATCAGTGTTTATAATTTTGTGCTCATAAATTTCCTTTGTGTTCATCAAGAATTGGGGAAGTATTGCTCTGAGTCCTATTTCCCACAGTAGGGTTAGAGGTAGAGTCCTATTTTAACGATTTATTGACCAGAAATGTATTAATTAATACCTCATCCCAAACGTTATTGACCAGAGATGTTTCAGTATTCACTTACATAACAAATCTCTGGCCACAGGCATTAGTTTCTGCAAACATCTCTGGGTTAATAATGTGTTAAAAATATAACATGAAAGAACTTGATTTAATTATCAGGTATGTTTGTAACCAGCAAATCAGTGAATGAGAATGCAAGGGTGGAAAGCCGAGTGAGCGGTCTGGTGTGTGAGCTCTGGAGCAGAGGTGGTCCGGGGAGTGGTCTTGTCCCCCAGGGACAGACGTCCGGCAGCATCTGGACCTTTGTCATCCTTAACAGAGGAACATGGTACAGCTGGTGTCTCGTGAGTAGAGGAGGGACAGTAAAACCTTTGGCCTTGCGAGTTTTCCTCTGGAGTGGTTTCGGTGAAGACTCTGCGATTGCTGATTACGTTGCTGTTATCTGGAGGCTATGAAGAAAATCAGACTATGAATTATTGCGGTGAAATACAGAACTTTCATTTTTCCAGAAGCCAAATCACCCCCTCCAAAGAAACCCCTAAAGTAACCTGATATATTTTTCATGACTTAAAATGACATTTCTTGTTTATCAGCAAGTGAAGGAGGTGAAGCGTGTAGCAGGTCAACACTTAGAAGAGCTCCTGCCCTGCGGTTAGCTCTCATTAAGTTCTAGTTGCCATTAGCTGTGAGAAAGAAGACCATGAATAATCGTCTTGAGGGTGGTTTAAAATTTATTTTACTCTAATTCTTTAGAAACGGTATGCTGCACATCTTAATTACCTTCCAGATAACCAGAATATTAAATTAACCAGACTATCCTGCTTACTCAGAGCATCTGGTGTTGCTGTAATCTGCTCTGTATTGGTGGCTCGTTGGTGAAGAATCCGTCTGCAGTGCCCAAGCCTCAGGAGACTTGGGTTCGATCTCTAAGTTAGGAAGATGCCCTGGAGGAGGAATGGTAACCCTCTCCAGTACTCTTCCCTGGGAAATCCCATGGACAGAGGAGCCTGGTGGGCTCTGATTCACAGAGAATCAGACACAACTGAAGTGATTTAGCATGCACGCACGCTCCGTATTAGGGCTTAATATTTGTATGCAGGCAGTTTCCATCTTTGATCAGCAGACTCTTAGGTCCTGTCACACTCAGAGTTGCAGTCCTGTGAAGTTATTTGATGGGCATGAATCTTGTTGGCAGTCTGAGTGGATCACCAATGAGTGAACATTCCTCGGCGCAGCCAGCTTTCAGGACTGGAGCCTGGGGTTCCCAGGTCCCCCCGGCATCGTCACTGGGTGTCACCGTGGCGTGCGTGTGGTGCTGTTTCAGCCGGAAGGTATTGGGCCCGGGTGAGTTCACGTGCCCTGGCCACGCCAGGGATGTGGTGTGACTCACAGCTGCCCTTTGATCTTAACTCCAAGGGCTGGAGAGATCCTGGACCGTCTCTGCCGTCCTTCCAGCTCTGTCTGCGGTCCTGTTGAGGCTCAGTGTCCACCATCGGAGGGCTGAGGGCTCCCTGTCTGCTCACAGCTGTCGGAGGTGGAACTAATTCTGAGGATTGGTGGAAACGATGCTCAATGACTTCATCTCCCTTTTTTTTTTTCTGGTTCTTGCTTCCTTTATTTTATTCCTCATGTTGGGCACAGTGATCTTTTCCAAATGTGGATCTGGGCACTGACAGCCCTGCTTGAATCTCTCATTGCCCTCCACTGTCTGGAGCGGAGAGCCCATGAAGCCGGCACTGTCCACAGGCTGGGGGCCCGCCGTCCGCTTACCCCTCCCCTCACTGATCCTCATTGTGCCCTTCCCGCCAGCTAGCACTTAGAGCAGCTGATTGGAGGCGTGCCTGCACATCTACCTTTGTTCAAGCTGCCCCCCCGACAGCCTCCCTTCTCTTGTCCACCTGTCCATCTCCCTGGCCTCATGCCCTCTCCCTTCAGCAAGGAAGCCAGCCCTCTCCTTAGCCAATAATATATGTACTACGTTTTGGATATATTTCCATTGTGGAATTTTAAAAAAACTGTTGAAAAACATTTGTTTCCCACTTTTCCTCCTTCTAGACTAACAGGTTTTTAAAGAAAGGACCTGACGCTTACATATCTTCATGTTTCTGAAGTCAAACGGTGCCTGAGAGGTAGTGGGTAATTGATGAATATAGTTGAAGGAAGCAGTAATTGAAGAGAGATGGTCCAGGCAGAAGTAGAAAAAGATGGCAGTTGCTCAGGACTCTGATGGGAACAGAAGTGGTAGTTGGCGCTTACGGGTTGCTGGAGGAGGAATGAGTATCCTGTTGTAGCTTTGGGGCAAAGCTAGTCTGAGCAGGTAAGAATCCTGAGTGGATTAGGGGTTTATCCTCTCACGTTTGGTGCAGCAGACATGACTGCAGGGTCATGAAGACAGCGGGGAAGTGGTGACAGGACACAGCTGCTGAAAGCCACGCACGGGGCTGTTCTCAGCGCGCCCATGCTTAGCCCCGTATCCTTGCCTTCCCATGTGTTCATGCAGGGATGTGGGTGCGGGGAAGATGAGCCAGCCCAGGGCAAGCGGCTCATGGGCAGAGTTAGGATCCACTGGGCTCCGAGCTTGTCCTCTTCACATGCTCTCAGCATCTCTCGTAGCAGGCGGCTCATTGACCAAAGACTGTGTTTTTTAACCTGTTGAGCCTAGTATATTGTTTCTACTTAATGACTGTAAACTTCAAGAAGTAGATGTCATGGCTAGAATTTTTTTTTAATAAAAGAGTCACTGATATTTGAACAGTTACTATTTTAAGATTGGAAGTGTGAGTGTTAGTCACTCAGTTGTGTCTTTGTGACCCCATGGACTGTAGCTTGACAGGCTCCTCTGTGCATGGAATTCTCCAGGCAGGAATACTGGGGTGGGTAGCCATTCCCTTCTCCGGGGACCTTTCGGACCCAGGGATTCAGCATGGGTTTTCCACATCGCAGACACATTCTTTACCTTCTGAGCCATCAGGAGATTAAAGGTGAGATTTTTAGTTTAGATGGAAATATTTTTAGACTTTTATTGAGAGGGTGAGAAACATTTAAAAGCAATTCCCCATCCCTTCTAAATTAACCTCAGTTTATTTTCATTGAATATTCTTTTTAACTCAGTGGATGAAGGAAAAAAATAGCCTATGGAATGCCTTTTATGAATCTGTTGCTTATGTACAGTGGATAGAATCTCCACGGCTCTGTTTGAAGGCCAGGGTTTTGAGTGAGATATATTTTGACTTCATAAACATGGTAAGGTTTGCTTAGCTGTGGACCATTTAAAGCCATCTTGAGTTGAAAATGGCTTCTTTTAAATGACCTAGCCATATAAATACAATTAGAGGCTACAGTACATTTCCATAGCTGTGTTGCTTCAAGTTAGTCTTAATCCTAGTTGCAACTTGGTATTGATTATACATTTGATATTTAGAAATAGATCCCATAAACTCTCATGGGCTGAGCTGGGGCTGGTTTTGTTTCCACATGTGATCAGTCTGCTCTGGGCTCGTTCTGGTGATGCCCTGTGATGTTCTCATTCTCCTGTCTCAGCGCTGGTTAGTCACAGAGATGTTAGGAAAACACTTCTGAGAGCAGTTGAGGTTGAACTCTTAGAGCTGTCAGTGCTTTGGGACATTTAAATTTTAAATGGTTAATGTGTGTTGGTAATCCTCCAAAGGAGAATAATATATACATCCTTTCCCAAACATCAGTCCAGTTCGGTCGCTCAGTCGTGTCCCACTCTTTGGGACCCCATGGACTGCAGCACTCTAGGTCTCCCTGTCCATCACCAACTCCCAGAGTTTGTTCAGACTCATGTCCGTTGAGTTGACGATGCCATCTAACCATCTCATCCTCTGTCACACCCTTCTCCTGCCTTCCATCTTTCCCAGCATCACAGTCTTTTCCAATGAGTTGGCTTTTTGCATCAGGTGGCCAAAGTATTGGAGCTTCAGCATCAGTCCTTCCAATGAATATTTAGGATCCTTTAGGATTTTTTTTTTTTTGAGAGATACCAGTTTTTATTTCCAAGTATTCCAAGGAACACAGTCAGTTTGGGAAACAAAAAAGAGATTATTTTCAGTTCAGTTCAGTTGCTCAGTTGTGTCCGAGTCTTTGCGACCCCATGAATCGCAGCACGCCAGGCCTCCCTGTGCATCACCGTCTCCCGGAGTTCACTCAGACTCACATTCATCGAGTCCATGATGCCATCCAGCCATCTCATCCTCTGTCGTCCCCTTCTCCTCCTGCCCCCAATCCCTCCCAGCATCAGAGTCTTTTCCAATGAGTCGACTCTTCGCAGAAGGTGGCCAAAGTATTGGAGTTTCAGCTTTAGCATCATTCCTTCCAAAGAAATCCTAGGGTTGATCTCCTTCAGAATGGACTGGTTGGATCTCCTTGCAGTCCAAGGGACTCTCAAGAGTCTTCTCCAACACTACAGTTCAAAAGCATCAATTCTTCAGCACTCAGCCTTTTTCACAGTCCAACTCTCACATCCATACATGACTGCTGGAAAAACCATAGCCTTGACTAGATGGACCTTAGTCGGAAAAGTAATGTCTCTGCTTTTGAATATGCTGTCTAGGTTGCTCATAACTTTCCTTCCAAGGAGTAAGCGTCTTTTAATTTCATGGCTGCAGTCACCGTCTGCAGTGATTTTGGAGCCCCCAAAAATAAAGTCTGCCACTGTTTCCACTCTTTCCCTGTCTATTTCCCTTGAAGTGATGGGACCGGATGCCATGATCTTCGTTTTCTGAATGTTGAGCTTTAAGCCAACTTTTTCACTCTCCTCTTTCACTTTCATCAAGAGGCTTTTTAGTTCCTCTTCACTTTCTGCCATAAGGGTTAGACGGACCTTAGTTGGCAAAGTAATGTCTCTGCTTTTCAATATGCTATCTAGGTTGGTCATAACTTTCCTTCCAAGAAGTAAGCGTCTTTTAATTTCATGGCTGCAATCACCATCTGTAGTGATTTTGGAGCCCCCCAAAATAGTCTAACATTGTTTCCACTGTTTCCCCATCTATTTCCCATGAAATGATGGGACCAGATGCCATGATCTTCGTTTTCTGAATGTTGAGCTTTAAGCCAACTTTTTCACTCTCCTCTTTCACTTTCATCAAGAGGCTTTTTAGTTCCTCTTCACTTTCTGCCATAAGGGTGGTGTCATCTGCATATCTGAGGTTGTTGATATTTCTCTGGGGCAATCTTGATTCCACCTTGTGCTTCTTCCAGCCCAGCATGACAGTTACCCCCTAATAGTGGGCACAGTATCCCTGGACTAGGGGAAGCCCAGCACTGAAGCAGCCCCTGCTCTACTCCTCATTTGAGTAAGAAGAATTTGTTGTTGGAAAAGCAAACAGCCAAAGCCTAGAAAAGGGCAGGCCACAGAACGATCCCGAAATTCAGAGCTGTCATGGCAAGCATGAGCTGGAGCCAACAAGGACAGCTGTTAAACCCTGGCTTTAGAGAGAGTAGCAGCCTTTATCTCAGGCCAATATCTGGAGCCAGGAGAGAAGCGGCCTCAGCAGGAAGGCCCTGTGGGTTCAGTGTGAGGAAAGAGAGTACTAATACTTGGAACCTGCATGAAGGCAGGTGGACATCTAAAGTGTCAAGGTGGTGTACTGAAATGAGATGTGAAGCTGGGGCCTGAAGGTAGGAGCGGAGCAATCAGGTTCAGGGGAACGTTCTGGAAGGAGCAATTATAAGAGGCTTGCAGCCAGAGCCCTGGGTAGCTGGGGAGTTCCCAGGACCCCTGGGGCTCCTTCCTCGGCTTCCTCCTCCTCCCTGTGGGTGTGACGCATGCTGAGTACCTGCCGCTTAGGGGGCCTTGCTTCAGCTGTCTCTCTCTAGGGGAGAGCCATTCTGCAGCGTGAACAGGTCGCGGACCACTGTTACTTCTCTCCTTCCCACTTCATTTGCTGCACCCTTTGCAGAAATCTATCTGGTTCACGTCCGCTTGCTCTAGATGCTTAGCGGTTTCCACAGCCCATGGCTCCCCTCCCAGTGAGATTTCATCAACGTCTGTTTCCTGGGCTGCCTTGTTCCTGCCCTGGCATTCTTGCATCCTCAATGCCCGGGTATCTGCAGCCTCCTCCATGGGTATGTGTGAGTGTGATGTAGGGAGATGCTGGGATGGAAGACAGCACCCCAACTGGGACTGAGATGGAACACTTCATTCACCAAGCAGTGGGTCCCTGAGCACACTGATTTTATTTATAGAAACAAAGAAAGGTGACATTTCTCACATCTGAGTGTCAAGCTCTGCCATTGGCTTCACTGATTTCCAAAAACTGTCTGTGATCAGAAGGGGGCACTTTGTGGTCTGATTTGCAAGGCCCTTCTAGAAGGCTCCCACTGCCCTCCCGAAGAGCTGCCCCACCACCTCACCTGTTTGGCATTTTTGTCATTAACATTATTCCCATATTGGGGCTATTTCCTTAGTATGTGGAAACCTTTACCACTTGTTACTTGATGTGCAAAAAGCTGGACCAAGAACGGTGCTAACTGGGGAACTCTGCTCTTTGTGGTTTCTTCTCTGTTTAGTGAAACAGACACACCAGGGGCCAGTTTTCCCCCATATTTTCTCAACCGTTGCTCAAGGCACAGGGTGCGGGGGTGTGCAGCTCCTTCCTGGGCCCCTGCCTGCCCTGGGGCCCCAGAGTCTGCTGTTAGCACGCAAGCTGCTCCTGCCCGCTGATGATCCACAGCAGCAGAGGTGATGCAGGCCTGGAGGGTCCAGGGTCCCCCAGCCCGCCTGGGCCTCCTGACCTCTCTCCTCTGTCTAAGAGTTTCCTCTTTGTTTTTTCTTGGAAAAAACAAACTTCCTTCCAACAGTTTGCTCTCCATCTACCTGCTCAGGTCAGAAGTCTCCGCATCACTTCTGATTCTGCCATTCTCCTTATCCTCCACCTCCAGTCCATTAGCTAGGCCTGTCAGTTCTGTCTTCATAAGGCATCCCAAAGCACAATGAGGATACCTTATTTTTTAACCAGAAAAATATAAACATGCTTTTGTGTGTGTTTGTGCATACGCACATCTGTAGAATACATACAAAGGGCAGTTTGCATGTTGGGAGCTTTTGGGTTTTTTGCTGCGCCAAGTGCTGTGACCAGGTGGCACGCAGGCTCTCAGTTCCCTGACCAGGGATCAAACTCGTGCCCCCTGTCGTGGAAGCACAGACCCCTCACCACTGGACTGCTAAGGAAGTCCCAGCAGTTTTTCTATTTAAAAAAAAGCTAGAGAACATAAGTGGAGGGTAAGGGTTTGATGGAATGAAAACAAGAGTTTAGGCCTCAGAGTATGAAAAGAAGATGAAAAATAACTGAGTTTTAAAATACGCTGTATTTTATAACACAAATACACGTATATACAAAACAGAAACAGACTCACAGATGTAGAGAACAAACTTATGGTTACCGAAAGGGAAAAGTGAAGGAGAGGAGGGATGAGTTAGGAGTATGGGATTAACAGATACACACTACTATATATAAAAGAAACAACAGCGGTTTACTGTATAGCCCAGGGAACTATACTCCACATTTTATAATAACCCTTAAGGGAAGAGAATCTTTAAAAATAGATATATATGCATGTATAACTGAATCATTTTGCTGTACGCCTGAAACTAAGACAATGTTGTAAATCAACTATACTTCAATAACAAAAATTAAAATTAAAAAAACCCTGTATTTTCCACTCCTACTCTGCCACAAGACAAAAAGCTTTTGCAAATTGGTATGTGTAGTCTGAGTGGACGCATACATCCCAGTTTGTTTGTTTTATTTTTTGTTTGCCGCACAATGAAGCGTGTGGAATCTTAGTTCCCCAGCCAAGAAATGAACCCAGGTCTCCGGCAGTGGCAGCTCAGAGTCCTAACCACTGGACTGCCAGGGAATTCCCCATCCTGGTATTCCATAAAGCAGTTTGGCACAGTTATACCAGTATTCCTACAGGCCCATGCGCGGCAGGGCAGAGCTCTGCCAGATGGTGCTCATCTCAGGTAAACCCGTGGCTCAGGTAGTGACAACAGAGGCCAGCCATGAGGCCGGAGGCTGGCGGATAATGAGGGCTTGTTCCTGAGTCTGTAACTCAGCGGGTTTTCTCCAAAGCCTGGGTAACTCAGGGCACAAGCAAATGCCTTGGTATTGTAAGTGTCAGACGCCAGGTTCTGGCTGGGATGGACACGTTTCCCACCCGCTGGGAACTGGGGAGACCAGATGGTGCCTCGGGTTCCACACAGATGTTGGTTTCCCATCCCTGCAAAGAACTCAATGAGATCTCCCCTCCCTCTTCAACCCCCTCAGTGTTCTGAAGGGACACAGAAATGGTGATAAGAATGTAGGGCTTTGGAGTCTCATTTCCTGGTTGAAATTTCCAGCTCTGCCATGTATTGACTGGTGACTTCGGGCCAATTTTCTAACTTTTCCAAGCCTGGTGGGACTTCTCTTGCAGTCCCATGGTTGAGACTCCTCGCTGCCAATTCAGGGGGTACAGGTTCCATCCCTGGTAAGGGAGCTGAGATCCCACATGTCGTGTGGCATGGCCGAAACATAAAAAATTAAAATTAAGCCTGTTTTTTTCTCTTGAAAGATAAAGAAATAATATTATGTGTCTTGTGAAACTATTACAAGCATCACATGAGATAATGAAGATCACACATTTGATCGAATGCCTGGTCAAACAAAATGATGCTCAGCACCTGTAGCTGTGATGATCACCTCAGCAAGAATGTGGGTGTGGCGAAACACGGGTTGCTTCAGATCCGGAGTAACAAAGGAGAGGAAAGAGTTCTGGGGTGGTGCAATTGTACCTGTGACAGCAAAGGGCCTTCCCCGGTGCAGCTCAGTTACGGTGTCACCATGCTGCTGGGGAACTGTCCCACGGGGAGGTGGGGATACACAAGGAGCGGCACCCCGAGGCCTCAAGCTGCTCAGACTCCACCTCCACCCCAGATTCCAGGGCATGCCAGGTTTACTGGCTTTCCTGGTGGCCCAGGCAGGACAGAATCCGTCTACAATGCAGAAGACCCGGGTTCAGTCCCAGGTCAGGGCGGGGAAGCCTCCCTGGGGAAGGCAGTGGGCACCCACTCCAGTGTTCTGGCCTGGAGAACCCCATGGACAGAGGAGCCTGATGGCTGCAGCCTGTGGGGTCACAGGGTCTGACAGGACTGAGCGGCTACCACCAACACTAGCAGTGGGGAAGTGCACACTTCCAGAAAAGTCACAGTGAAAAGTCGGCCTCAAGAAGCTGACGCTGGCTGTCTAAAATTAACTTTTGTCCCCAAAGAGAGCCCCATGGCCAGAAGAAAGAGGAGCAGTAAGTGTCTGGTGGCCAGTGCTCGAGGCCTGGCTCTTTCATCTCGGCTCCCACTACCCAAAGGGGTTCTTGGCTCGTCTTCGTGGGACAAATGGGCTGGAGAGGAGAAAGATGAAGGTCTCACCAGGCTAGGACTGCTCAGAGGACGGGGAAGCGACTTTGTCCATCTGGGGCTGGGTCAACCCGAGTCACTTTAGCTGCCCACCTGTCAGAGAAAACAGGCAGGAAGAGAAACCCATCAGGGTGGCCAGGGAGGAAGTTCAGGGACTGTGGTTGGTGACGCTGCTGCTTTTACACCATCAGGGCTAATAACCAGCTGTGTTTATGAGGCGGCCACCCTTTGATAGCCTTGGCACAAGCCACATCTCCCCCAAATGGGGAGAGGGCCTGGCCTAAAGTCAGTTCGGAGTCAGGGTTAGCATCTGTGGAGCTGCTCCTTCACCAGTAGTGCCGACGAGAGGAAACCCCAGCAGCACCCGCTCCTGCTGGAGCCTTGGTGGGCTCTCAATAGCTAGCTGTCCCCAAGCTCTCTGCCCTTCTTATGCTGTGTGCACTCCCTTCCCCACTCCTGGCTCCATCAGACATCACCACCTCTCATCCCATGCCCTGCTCAGCGCTTGACTTCGGGGGGAGGTCTTCCCAGCTTCATCCCCAGAAGGCCAGCACACAGACCCTCTTCTCTTTGATGATTGTATTGTTCCACGTGAAAGGGAAATAGGATCACAAAACCAACACATCTAAGAAAGTTACCAAACTGAGGGCTTTTCTTTAATTAAAATAGATACATGCACCCCTAGGTTTATGGCAGCACTATTTACAACAGCCAAGACGTGGAAATAACTAAATGTCCATTGACCGATGAGTGGATAAAGAAGATACGGTACGTGTGTATATGTGTGTGTACAATGGAATACTCCCCCAGCTTCCCTGGTGGCTCAGTGGTAAAGAATCCACCTGCCAATGCAGGAGACATGGGTTCGATCCCTGGGTCAGGAAGATCCCTTGGAGAAGGAAATGGCAACCCACTCCAGTATTCTTGCCTGGGAAATCCCATGGCCATAGGAGTCTGGCAGGCTACAGTCCATGGGGTTGCAAAAGAGTTGGGCTCAACTTCAAAAACTAAACAATAACAAAAACATTGCTGCTGCTGCTGCTAAGTCGCTTCAGTCACATCCGACTCTATGCGACCCCATAGATGGCAGCCCACCAGGCTCCCCTGTCCCTGGGATTCTCCAGGCAAGAACACTGGAGTGGGTTGCCATTTCCTTCTCCAATGCATGAAAATAAAAAGTGAAAGGGAAGTCGCTCAGTCCTGTCCAACTCTTTGCGACCCCATGGACTCCGGCCCAACAGGCTCCTCTGTCCTCGGGATTTGCCAGACAAGAGTACTGGAGTGGGGTGCCATTGCCTTCTCTGAACAAAAACACTACTTAGCTATAAATAAGAATGAAATAATGCCTTTTGCAGCAACATGGGTGGACTTAGAGGTGAGTCAGAAAGAGAAAACAAATATCACATGATATCACTTAAATGTGGAATTTATAATATGACACAAGTGAATTTACAGAACAGATACAGACTCACAGAGATCAGACTTGTGGTTGCCAAGGTGGAGGGAGGAGGGGAGGGATGCACTGGGAGTTGGGATTAGTAGATGCAAACTGTCCTATACAGAATGGATAAACAACAAAGTCCTGCTGTGTAGCACAGGAAACCATCTTCAATAATCCTGTGATAAGTCATACTGGAAAAGAAGATGAAGAAGAATGTCTATATGTATAACTGAGTCACGTTGCTGTACTGCAGAAACTAACACAACATTGTAAGCCAGCTATACTTCAATCAAGTGAATTTAAAAGGAAAATGAAAGCTTGATGTACATAGCCAAAACTAAAAACTGCTCATTTTTACCATAAATGTGGTCCCTGATCTGAATTCGTTGATTCCTTCATCTATTCAGTGAGTATTTACTGAGCACCCATTGTGTTCCAGGGAGTGGCCGAGGCACTGGGGATTCAGCGTCGAATGTCAGACACACACTTGCCTCTGCTCTCCTGAAATTCCTGCCCCCTCTGAGTCAATCACAGGATGGGGGTGAGGGTGAGGGGGTGGGGTATATGAGATGAGGGGACGCGAGGGGACGGGGTTGTGCCTCTGATGTCCAGATCCCATGAGCAAACTCACTAGGGGCACTGCTTTCAAGCCTACTTTTAGGCCAGAAGCAGGATTAGAGTCGGAACTGTTGACCTGGAGCAGCTGGAGCAGTGAGGCCTTAGATGGCTAGTTGGTCCCAGTGGCTGAGGGAAGCCGAGGTCTGAGCCAAAGGGGCGGTGCCCTGGGTGGGATCTCCGGGCTGCAAAGTGAGTCAGGGAGTTAGGGAGAGGTCAGGAGGGGGACTACAGGGGAGGTGGCTGTTAGTGGGTCAGGACTAGAGGAAGGCAAGGGTGCTGGGAGCTGTCAGAGTGGCAGGATATAGGGCGTTTAACGCTGGTCATGTCAACAAAAACTGTATATACCATTGAGCATGTGAAGGGCCTCCTGCGTCTGTGCCAGGCAGCAAGCTAAGCCCTTGACATCCCCAGTCCTACATTAAGTCAGGCAGGGCAGGGCAACAGCTCCGAAACATGGAAAGGAACTCACCAAACCTCAGTTTCCTAGATCCCAGCCAAAAGTTCAGACCATGTGAGCCGCCCTCCCCACCCTTGCCCCTTCAAGTTCCTCCTAAGGAAAATGACACTTCATCAGAAGTAAAGATGAAATGAAGGCAGATGAACAGTCTCCTCACCCCAGGTGGACCACTGAGCATCGCTGAGCACACACCTCTTTACTAAGCCCTTGTACATTCTAGCGTCACCCTGCCAAAGGACACAGATTCAAGTGCCTCGGGCCAGACAGGTAATGTAAATGACTTTGTGTGAAGAAAAGCTGACAGCAGTCTTCAAAGCAAGAGGAAATTCACGGGGACTGAAGCTATCTGGAGGTGAAAGTGAAAGGCACACATGCTTGTCTGACTCTTTGGGAGCCCATGGGCTATAGCCTTCCAGGCTCCTCTGTCCACAGATTTCTCCAGGCAAGAATACTGGAGTGGGTAGTCATCCCCTTCTTCAGGGGATCTTCCCAATTCAGGGATCAAATTCAGGTCTCCTGCATTGCAGGCGGATTCTTTACCAGCTGAGCCACCAGGGAACCCCAAGAATACTGGAGTGGGTAGCCTATCCCTTCTCCAGGGGATCCTCCCAACCCAGGGATAGAACTGGGGTCTCCTGCATTGCAGGCTGATTCACATGAAACCCAGTGGCCAGATTTTTTTTTTTCTGTTCAGCAGAAAATAGCAATCCAGATTATAATAAGAAATTTCTAAATGATTAAATGTTGACAATAAATACAAAAATCAAAACAGACAAGCAATATCTCTCTGCGACTTGTATTATACAAAGCAAATCTTAGAGTTGGCCACCCTGCCTTGAAACAATCAGAGATTTCAAAATTGAATTCAGAGTCCTTGGAACTGCTTCTCCAAACACGTTAAATCCTCTCACAGAGAAGGTAGTTCCTTTAGGCATTGTGTGAGGACCACTATTTCCAGAAATCTAAAGCAGCTTCACAATTGCTTTATCTGCTGACTCAGGGAGGGGGAAGGAACATGAAAGGAGGGGAGAAGATGAAAGACTTGGGGGCAAGGATACTACTGTGTTCTGGGCCTGCCTACACCCTGCAGACCTGATCTCATTTAATCCTCGCGGTTTGTGTGGTAGGTATTTTTCCTACGTTCCAGAAGTGAAAACTTTCCTAAAGTCACTCAAGGCCAGAGCCTATGGGAAGGAATCTTTGTTGTTTCCAGTACATTCTGTGGGACTGACTGCTGGGCATCTGGGCCCGTGGCCTCAGGGGAGCTGACGGGGCCGAGCTCTTGCTCTGTGTGTCCCCTCTGGCCTTGCTCACTGCTGTGGGCGCTGAAGCACACCGAGAGCTCCAGGCAGTGGGGCCGAAGGGACGGAACGAGCAGAGGGAGCATCCACCAGCCCCGCTGCATCCGTGCTTCATCCACAAGCTTCCCTCACACACATCAGCAGACACTCGCTTTCTGCTCCTCACTGTTCTTGGAAGACTGAGGCCACCCAGAAGCAACTGAGCCTGTACTTTCTCCCTGCAGAGAGCGTTCAGTCTAATAAGAGAGATCTGTCCGAAAACACTGGGTTGAGGACAGAGCTAAAGCAGGCTGTGGATCCCAAGGGCAAAGTGAGGTGACTCAGCTTTGCCCTCTCACGGAGACAGAATTGGAGGAAGTTGAACTGGAGAATTCTCAGAGTTGAAGAAGCTTGGAGCTGGAGGAAGGAGACATGTTGGATTTCCTCCCCAGGAAAGATACCTGGAGGAGGGAACCTTGGGCTAGAACTGCTCACTGAGTGCCATTCAAATCCACACCTCTGAAACACTTTTCAGTAATAAAAATAAAAGGACAAAATGTATACATGATACAGCCTGCATGAACCTAGAAGACAGGATGTTAAGGGAAAGAAACAGAAGATCACTTACTGAATAATTCGATCGATACAAAATGTCCAGAAAAGGCCAACCCATAGATTCAGAAAGGAGATTTGTGGTTTCCTGGGGATTCACTGTAAATGGGTATGAAAGATCTTTGGGGGGCTGATGGAAATGTTTAAAACTGGATTCTGCTGCTGCTTACCCATCTAGATAAAATTGCTGGTGAATTTTACAGTATTTAAACTTGTTTACACACACACACACACACACACACACACACACACACAAACACTGTGGAGGAGTCAGAGACATAGCACCTTTGATACAAAGCCAAAGAGGAAGTTAACTCAAATAGAGATAGGATCTGTTTCCCAGAGGTGCTACTTTCTCATCAAACCTGATTGGTCAGGCTGACAACAGTTCACAACCTTAAATTCACAGAAGTGGTTTGGGGTAAAGACGCTGGAAGAAGGATGGTGAGCTTGGTTAGACCCTACGTGATTACCAGCAGGACTTGCAGGAAGGAAGGTGACCCAATCTCAGACTGGGGAAAATAGCCCCATCCATAAACACACCACACTAGAGCTCTCCCTGGGTTTGCAGTCCACTGTGGGTGGCTGGAAAATCCCATGGGCAGAGGAGCCTGCTAGGCTGCAGTCCATGGGGTCGCGAAGAGTCGGACACGACTGAGTGACTTCACTTTTACTTCTCACTTTCATGCATTGGAGAAGGAAATGGCAACCCACTCCAGTGTTCTTGCCTGGAGAATCCCAGGGACGAGGGAGCCTGGTGGGCTACCGTCTATGGGGTCGCACAGAGTCGGACACGACTGAAGCAATTAGCAGCAGCAGCAGTGGGTGGCTGACGGTGATTTCTATGAAGGAAAGGGTTGAGAGTTTATCATCAACAGAATGGTTCAGTGAAGGCCGAGGTCTGGGAATAAAACAGTTAAATCTTTCTCTGGAAGAAAGAATAAATAAGAAAGCCAAATGGAGTGAGGCAGGGGAGAAGTGGTGAAAAAAAAAAAAAAGGATTCTGGATGATTTTAGTCTTCACTCATTTACTAGGTATGTGACTTGATTAAAATGTCTCTTAACCCTTCTAAGCCTCAATTTCCTCATCTGTAATCAAATCCATCTCAGAGTATTACCTTGAGGCTTAAATGAGATCATAAACGTCAAGCACTTAGTGTGATAACTCATAGATGGTGCTTCATTCATTTGCTTTACTTTACAGCAATTTTATCTAGTATTTTTTGAGCATATATTATGAGTTAAACATTGAAGCAACACCAGAAGATACATAAACAAATAACATAATTTCATAGGGGTAAGTGCTCTGAAAAAAGTACAGCAATAATGGAATAGAGAGTAACGAGTTGGAGTGAGGTAGGGTGGGGCAAGGAGTACATGATTTTAAATAGTGACAGCAGAGAAGAGACATCAGAGCAGAAATCTAAATAATGAGGGACTTTCCTGGAGGTCCAGGTTAAGACTTCACTTTCCAATACAGAGGGTGAGAGTTTGATCCTTGGTCTGGGAACTAAGATTTCACATGCCTCATGGCCAAAACACCAAAATCATAAAACAGAAACAATATTGTAACACTTTCAGTAAAGACTTTTAAAATGGTCCACATAAAAAAAAATCTGAATAATGAAAAGGAGCCAACTATGCAAGGCTCTGAGAGGAATATTCCAGACCGAGAGAAAAGCAAGCACAAAGACCCTGAAATGAGACTGAGTTTGGTCAGAGCCGGGATGAAAATGAGGCGAGTGAATTGATCCCTCTCAGGGTCAAATAAGTGCATGATTAGATCCTGTCTTTGTTTCACATGTTGATATTTTGTTCATTGTGAACTTGGGGGCATAGACTTTTTTTTAAGTTTTGTATTAATATAGAATTTATTGTAATGCAACGCCTTAAATTTTGCACCAAGGTGAGTGCCTCACTTCCCTTCCACCAGTCCTGACCCTAGGTGGAGAAAGAAACAGGATGAAATGTAACCAGTATTTGTGCTGATGTTACCACCGGTGGGCATACGTTCCATACAGTTGGGATGGGCCAGTGGGCAAGGCTATTATGATTGTGTGATCATATGATTTGAGCACGAGGTTAGAGTTCCTGCAAAACAATCTAATGATAAATAGCTCTCAGTTTTCCTGTGTTTGGAAAACTCAAAGCCCAGATTATACAGAGACGTAGCTGCCAGATTTTGCTCAGATCCCCCAAGTTCCAAGTCTACCAGCTTCCCCTCTCCTGACTCCTCAGAGGCCACATGTGTTAATGCACAGAGTCTGCCCTGGATCACTCTCGCAGGGAGATGATTCTGTGGCCCCTCCAGCCAGGCCCTTCCGGGGACCAGCCCTGCGCTGCTGTCACCACTCTTCTCCAGCCCCAGGTGACCTCCCTGTTCTAGAGTTCTCTTTAGACTAAGCAGCTTTCTTCCCTCTTAGTTTGCATTTCAGGGCTCCTAGAAGCCTTTATGCAAATAAGCTGCCAGTGGCCTGCCAGGTACCTTACTCTCTTTCTCTCCCCGGCTTGCCTCCCTCACTTCCACTCTCTCTCCTTTATCAGACATATTCTTTGATTGCCTATATGTGTGTTACCATGAAACTGAAAGATGCTTGTTCCTTGGAAGGAAAGCTAAGACAAACCTAGACAGCCTATTCAAAAGCAAATACATCACTTTGCCAGCAAAGATCCATATGGTCAAAGCTATGGTTTTCCAGGAGTGATGTATGGATGTGAGAGTTGGATCCTAAAGAAGGCTGAACACTGAAGAACTGATGCTTTCGAATTGTGATGCTGGAGAATATTCTTGAGAGTCCCTTGGACAGCAAGGAGAACAGACCAGTCAATTCTAAAGGAAATCAACCCTTCAATATTCACTGGAAGGACGGATACTGAAGCTGAAGGTCCAATACTTTGGCCACCTGATGCGAAAGCTGACTCACGGGAAAAGACCCTGAGGCTGGGAAAGATTGCAGGCAAAAGGAGAAGCAGGTAGCAGAGGATGAGATGGTAGGATGGCATCCCTGACTCAGTGGACATGAATTTGAGCAAACTCTGGGAGGTAATGAAGGACAGGGAGGCCTGGCGTGCTGCAGTCCATGGAGTCACAAAGAGTCAGACCCAGCTGAGCAACTGAACAACAGCAACAAATGTGTGTCACCGTACTGGGGATGCAAGGATGAACAAGACAGACATGGCCGCTCCCATATTGAGCTCTTGATCAAGCAACGATAATATTCCTGTCATGCAGAGGGAGGTGTGGTGTGCTGTACACGTTCATAGATAGGAAGGAAACGTCTAGAGCCACCTGTTAGTTTAAAATATGAGAATGAATTTCAGAGAAAGAAAAATAGTCTCCTCACCACAGTCCTAGAACTCTGGTCCTTTCCTTTCCAGACTCATACTCTCCCAGTCCTTTTACCGAATAATAAAAACCTCACTGTGGGGCCAGAGAATCTTTAAAAGGGGAGGAAGTAAAGGTGTGTGACATAAAGCAGAGGAGTTTATTGGGGAGCATTCGGCCGATGGCAGGCTGTCTTTCCCAGACGTCTGGCTAGTGCAGCCTGGGGCTCACTCTTACTTCACTGTCCCTAGGATGGCCTGTCGGCAGGAACAAGAATCCCAGTCCTGGCTGGGGCCTTCATGCATCATTTTTTTTTTTTCCTTTTCATGCTTCTTGTGTAGACTCTACTTTTGTGTGCAACATTTAATCGGCACGGTATTGGTTATCTGGAAGCTGCTTCCATTCCATGGGGAGACCAGAAGTCTGTGACGGACACTAAAAGCAAGGAGTGTGTCCATATTAAGTCAAATAATTAATTTCTTTCTCTCTTTTTGTTTTTGGCCAAGCTGTGCAGCAGATGGGAGTTTATCTTAGTTCCCCAGCCAGGATCGAATCTGTGCCTCCTGCACTGGTAGCGTGGCGTCTTAACCACTAGACTGCCAGGAAAGTCCCTCAAATAATTTCTTAAACTCCTCAATCAGTCCATTCTCATGTGGGACGTGCCCTCATCGCTGAAGGAGCGCTTTCTTAGGGCTTTCAGGTCTTTTGAGAAAGACTTGATATGTTTTGTCATGTCTGCCTTCATATTTTCTATTTTTGTGGGCTTGTAACAGGATGGCACCCCAGAGACTGCGTGCACGCATGTATGCTAAGTCACTTCAGTCATGTCCAACTCATTATTTAATGGACTGTAGCCCTCCAGGCTCCTCTGTCCTTGGGATTCTCTAGGCAAGAAAACTGGAATGGGTTGCCATGCCCTCCTTCAGGGGAGCTTCTTGCATCTCCTGCATTGGCAGGCGGGTTCTTTACTCCTCGTGCCACCTGGAAAGCTATCCCAGTGGCTGGATACATAAACACGTGACTTGACAATTGACATTCTGTGTGACCTTGTCTTGCATGGTCTAATCTTAAGCAGTTCCTCTCCCTCCAAAGCAGTTGTTAACAGGGAATTCAGCCTGGGCTCAGGTGTATAGGTCTAGAAAAAAGCATTGACTAGGAAAGGATAAAAGGCTTTCTTCTCCCACACCCAGAAGATGGATATGGTTGCCAAGGGAAAGAGGCCAAGAAATGTATTCCCCAGAGGCAAGGTTATCTAAAGTTTCCCAGAACCTTTCTGAGCTAGAATAATTTTTCCCCTTAAGTTGTTTAGTCCGAGGTGAAAGCTGAGAGCTGGTGCCTGGCTGCTTGGAAATCAAGATGATCTGTAAACACAGGCAGAACTTTTCGACTTTAGGGTCACTTTTGGTTTCCTCATCACCTCTGGCTCTCTGGGGTGGCCTGGGTGACTTCCTGGTGTGTCTCTGAACGAACTCAATCTTGCATTCCTTGGGGCACACAAGTCTGGCAAGTAAACAGGACCACTTACTTGGCTGGGTTTGAGGGACCATCTAAATAGACACAGAGTTCAGCATGCTGTACAGAATCTTCCCTCGCTTGTACCAGGGGAATGTAAAATTTCATTCTGTTATGACAGTTGGAGCAATTAACATTCCTGAGGGATAATTCAAATGCAAGGTGTACCTGCCAACTATTGTCCCCTAAGGGAAGGAATGTGGGAAAATCGAATCTCTTAACAAACAACTTGTGTGAAGAGCTTTATTCCTAGGAAATCAGCATTTAATATATCACTCTGGAAAAATAATATCCCCTAAAGCAGTGATTATTCATCCAGACTGCATATTGGAATCACCTGGGGTGGGGGGGTGCGTTGGGGGGCTTTGAAAACTACTGATGCCTGGGCCCCATTCCAGAGATGATGACTGAAATGCTCAGGGGCAGGGCTGGCATCAGTACAGCTATCCCCTGGTATCCGCAGGGGATTAGATCCAGTACCTTCCTACAGTACCAGAATCTGTGGATGCTCAGGTCTCATAGATAAAATGGTAGGTGTGTGTGTGTATGTGTGTGTTCAGTCGTGTTTGACTCTCTGCCGCCCCTTGGATTGTAGGCTGCCAGGCTCCTCTATCCATGGAATTTTCCAGACAAGATACTGGAATGAATGGGTTGCTGTTTCCTCCTCTAGGGGTCTTCCCAACCCAGGGATCAAACCCATATTTCTTGTCTCTTGCATTGGCAGGAAGATTCTTTACTTGCTGAGCCATCAGGGAAGCCTGTAAAATGGTATAGTGTTTGCAGATAACCTGTGCACACCCTTCCAGATACTTTAAATCATCTCTAGATAACTTACAATGCCTAACACGAGATAAAGGCTATGTAAAGATTTGTAAATACAATGTAAAATCTATGGAAACAGTTGCCAGCAAATTCAAGTTTTGCTTTTTGGAATCTGCTGGAATTTTTTTCCACATTTTTAAAAAGCTTTTTATTTTTATTATTTACTTATCTATTGATTTGGCTGCATGCAGTCTTAGTTGCAGCATGCAGGCTCTCTGGCTGCGGTGTGTAGGCTTAGTCACCCCACAGCATGTGGGTCTTAGTTCCTCCACCAGCAGTTGAACCTGTGTCCCCTGCATTGCAAGGCAGAGGCTCATCCACTGGGCCACCAGGGAAGTCCCTCCACATGGTTTTGATTCATGGTTTGTTGAATCTGGGGATTTAGAACCCTTGGATACAGAGCTTTTGTTTTCATTTTTTGCTGTTGTTTTATTTTTATTTAAAGACCCAACTTTATTTTCATTTTCTAGCCACACCACATAGCTTATGGGATCTTAGTTCCTGGGCCAGTGATCAAACCTGCACCCCTTGCATTGGAAGCTCAGAGTCTTAACCACTGGGCCGCCAGGGAAGTCCCAGATATGGAGTTTTAATAACTCCTCAGGTGAATCTAAGGTGCAACCAGGCCAGGGCTGAGAACATTGTCCAAAGGAATAGTCACCTGATTCTCACTCCAGGTGAATAACCTAACCCAGAAAAGAGAAAAGAAAAAGCACCATTAAGTGGCGCTAATTTAAAGCAGCTCACTAGCCCACTGCAGAAAGTAGAACAGTTCAGTGGAAGTGGTTCCAACCATACCCCTGCACATCTGCAGAAGGAATGCAGATACTCTGTTGACTTCAGCTTTACTTTTCCTCCCAAAGTAGCCAGGCCTTTTCCCCAAATGGCTAGATGAAATAGCCTACGCTTTCTCCACTGATTCTATTTTTATTATCTATTAATATTCCAGTACTGATAGAGGCTTTTTGAAGCCTCTTTTCTGGTTCATTTCTTATTTTTGCATCAGTCTCACATGGTTATAATTACATTAGGGTTAGTATTTTTAATATTAAAGAATTTACCCTTATTACAAGAGTAGTAACCGTCAAATATTTTCCAGAAATAACCACTGTTAACAAAGTAACTCAGGTTTAGTAAGCAGTTGCACTTTGTTAGCCATGCTTCCATGCAGCGGCGTGTTTCATCTCCACAGCCCTATGAATTAGATACCATTGTTAGCCCCATTTTACAGAAAAGAATGCTGAGGCACAGACACATTAAGTAGCTCACCTGAGGTTACCGGTTTATAACTGGTAGAGATGGGATCCAACTCATGCAATGTGATTCCAAAGCTCTTATCAAGTTGTATATACCTCATAAATTATTCAGTCTCTCTCTCTGTATCTCTTTCTATATAATGCATACTATATAATACATTACATAATTTTATAATACAATTATAAATATTATTATATAGATACATATATGCAAACAAATATAAATGTGTATAAATATAATACAATATATATTACAATATACCTTGTATATAATATAACCTGTATATATGTATATAGGAAGTAAGTTTTCTTTGTCTTGTTGAAGCATAGTTGATTTACAATGTTGTGTTAATTTCTGCTGTATGGCAAAGAGGTTTAGTCATACACACATACACATTCATTTTTATATTCTTTTTCATTATAGTTTATCACAGGATAGTGAATACAGCTCCCTGTGCTATACAGTGGGACTTTAATGCTCACCCGTTCTGTGTGTAACAGTTTGCATCTGCTAATCTGAAACTTGTGGTCCATCCCCCGACTCTGCCCCTTGGCAACAAGTCTGTTCTCTATGTCAGTCAATCTGTTTCCATTTTGTAGATAAGTTTATTTACGTCATAGTTTATATTCCACATGTAAATAATATCATATGTATTTGTCTTTCTGATGTTTCACTTAGCATCCATATTGCTGCAAATGGCATTATTTTGTTCTTTTTTTTAATGGCTGAGTATTTCATTGTATATATAGAGGTATGTTATATTTTTTAAAGAAATGTTTTTTGTATTATTTTTTGAAATAATGGTGATAATTAAACTCTCATATTCTAATATTTAGTGTATTATAAGTGCTTTTTATGGAACATTTCTAAGTTGGGTGACCTTGAGCAATGTTCTTAATCTCTCCAGGCCAATTTCCTCATCTATACAAAGTGGATAATAACGATACCTGGCTCATAGGAAAGATGAACTGGGTTTTTACATGGATGAGTGCTTGGCAGAAGGTAGGTATCAATACTTACTAAATATTGGTTCTAAGTATTAAGGAGATGAATCCTGAGTCAGCCAGGGTCTAGTACTTGAGAAAAAAAAAAGATAGACATCCCATTTTTATATTAGAGACTGACTCTTGTCATCTGTCTTAGAATTTCACCCATTTAATGCACTCTTACAACTGTTTATCCCAGTTTTCATTTTCTGATTCTGTAGTTAATTTCCCTTTATCATGACTATTGTTTGAGAGTTTGCATTCTGTCTCTTTCACAACACTTCTTACCTTTGAGGAATCATTCTTGTAATGAGCCTCTTTCTTTACATGTGTTGAGAAACAAATATGTTGGCAAGTCCTAGTTTTGAGATGTCCAATCCAATGCTTATGAGATCTTCTGCACGTTTGTTCATGTTCAGCCGCTTCAGTCGTGTCTGACTCTTTGGGACCCTTTGGACTATAGCCACCAAGCGCCTCTGTTCATGGGATTCTCCAGGCAAGAATACTTGGGGGTCGCCGGGCCCTCCTCCAGGGGGCCTTCCTCTCCCTGGGATGGAAGCCACACCTCCTGCGTGTCCAGCCTCGAAGGCAGATGCTTCCCCACTGAGCCACCTGGGAAGCCCCAGGTCTTCTTATCCTGGTACTTAATTTAAAAAATCTGTGTACATTAACTGTTTCTGAGAAGGAGGTGCTAAAACTTCTTTCAAAAATGGTTTTATCTGCTTCTCCCCTAGTTCCATCAGTTGTGGCTTTATATACTTTATGGCTAAACAGTTGTGTACATCTTCACAATTGTTAGTCCATTATACGGCATCATTATTTTTCCCCTTAGACTATATTTTTGGGGAGTGGGGTGTGAAGAATTTTAAATCTATTTTGCCTGAAATTAAACTGCCATTTCAGCTTTCTTTTGGCTCTGATTATCTTATGTGTCTCTCCTTGTCATCTTATTTTCGTTCTCTTTATATCTTTTAAAATTATCCATGTCTTCTCTACAAATAAGCCACATGTCAACATATTCCACATCCCTGTGGTCCAGCCTTCTTTCTCAGCATGCTGGTATTTTCTTGTTTTAGTTATTGTTGTCATGGACACCGATGAGTTTTTAAATGTTTTGTCATTATTTATTTGGGCAGCAACAAAGTTATTTACTTACCTTATTCCTCAAATGGCATTACTTCTTCCTCATTTGTCTTTTAATGCCATCACATTTTTAATTCCACCTCTGGTCTCTATTTCTGAGAACATCTTTGATGCTTAATTTGTGTATTTATCTTGCTAGTCATTTAATTCTGCTCTGATATTGGCTCTTCAGTTCATTATTTTTGTTTTATAGTGTTTTCACTCCTCAGATGTCTCTCTCTTCTTTTAAATTTGTGAGCTCATATTCTCGTGTCTGTCGGCTACCTTGGTTGATCACGTGTCTGCAGGAAAGGGCTAAATCCTGATCACCGTCTTCTCCAGATGGGTGGAATGGGCACTCAGTACCTCCATGTCAGCTTGCCCCCCAGCACCCTAAGAAATCCCACTTCTTAAACCATCTGTGAGCCACTTTAGCCAGGCATGGATCTTTTGCAGAGATCGTGTCCTAGGTTGTAATTTCCTGGTAAACAGATGGGGCAGAGCCAGGACATCTGTGACTAGGAAATTAATGACCACAGCTGGTCAATTTTCTTAATATGTATGAGATTGGGACCTTCTCTATATTTGGATTTTTGGTTTATTTTAATCGGTATAGGCTGGAAGGGATCTTGTAAATGTGCATTTAAGCTCCTCCCTTTCCCAGAAGTGTTCATCTGGTATATTTTTAACTTATCAACTTTATTGTACATTCTATTTTTAATGTGATCTTAGGTCAGCTGAGGTCATTACTGAGTAGTGGTGGTATTTTTCCGATTGGTATGATTTCTTTAATCCCGTATTCAGTGGTCGGTCTGATGTCCTTTCCCACAGATTCCTGGGAACTTTATTGACTTCTGGTTCTTTCTGGCTCTGAGTTCAAGTTCCTGCTCCCCAAGCTCACTTGCTCTCGTGTGCCTCTTTCCTCCTGAAGCCATTCTGTCTTCTCTATTTCATAACTTAGCTCCTGTTCTATGATTCATGCCCTGAAACTGCCCACAGAAGACTTCCAACAGGATTTTAAAAATATATGCTTGACTTATCTGAGGATCTGGGGTGATCAAGGGTTGGAGTTATGTAGTCAACATCCCAGGCCCAGTCCTCTCCCTACTTCTGAAGGTTCTGGGTCTTTTCCTCTTATTACTATTTTCAAATATTCTTTTATTTATTTGGCTGCACTGAGTCTTACTTGCAGCATGTGGGATCTAGTTCCCTGACCAGGGATCAAACCCAGGCCCCCTGCATTGGGAGTGCGGAGTCTTACCACCACACCACCAGGGAGCTCACCTTCTCTCCTCGTAGAATTCCCCTCTCAGCTCAATTCTTTTATCCTACCAGGCATAAGAAGGACAATAATGTTACTAATCATAATAGTAAGCATAAAGAGAATTGACTGTGTGCCTGGCTTCCCCGATAACTGATAGCTCAGTTGGTAAAGAATCCTCCTGCAATGCAGGAGACCCCAGTTTGATTCCTGGGTCGGGAAGATCCTCTGGAGAAGGGATAGGCTACCCATTCCAGTATTTTTGGGCTTCCCTTGTGGCTCAGCTGGTAAAGAATCTGTCTGCCACGCAGGAGACCTAGATTCAAACCCTGGGTTGAGAAGATCCCCTGGCAAAGGGAAAGGCTCCCCACTCCACTATTGTGGCCTGGAGAATTCCAGGGACTGTATAGTCTATGGGGTCGCAAAGAGTCAGATACAACTGAGAGACTTTCACTTTCACGTGCCAGGCACTTCTAAAGATTAATCGTTTCATCTTCACCACAATCCTGTAACAAGCTTAGTAAAAATAGCTGCATTTTATAGATTAAAAAACCTAATTGTGTATAATTTGTTCTGCTTAAAAATGGGCCTTTAGAAGAACTGACAGAGACTTTGAAATTTTGTTTATTCTTTCTCTCTCCCCAGTACTTTCTGGGAGGTAAACTGAGAAGTATGTAGATTTAATATCAATCTGCATATCAATTTTGGATATCAATTTAATATCCAAAATATTGGTGATACAGTCCTTTTGAAAGACAGACATGGATACAGTCAATGGAGTGTTAGATAATTGCAAGATGACAGCTGGGGCCACTCTGCTCACAGGGTTTATTGTCATCTGAAATTCTCATTTCAAAACTTACAGAAAGCAATGATCTTCTTCACATTTTTGCAAGCGTTTTGGGGGACCTACCTCCTAAGGGTTATCTCTGCTCTACGATCATGGTTCTGCTGAATCATATTATGGGCCATCCCATGATAACACATAGGCTTAGACACTGTAGACTTACGGAATAGTCACAACCTAAAAGTTGAGAGTTATGTTTTATTCAGTAGGAATTTTTAGACTTCAAGCCCTGGCGGCAGCATCTCAATTACTCTGAGAGAATTGCTCTGAGGAGCTGAGGAAGGGAGCCCGGTTATAGATTTGACTGCTGCGTCCTCAAGGGGCCTGACTGAGCCTGCCCAGGGAGTGAGCCTCACCTGGGGAAGGGGACACTGTAAAGGCTGAAGTCATGACCACAGGACCAGGTGGGCCCCAACAAGTTCAGGTTCCAGGGGGAGGGAGTGGAGACAAAATTCCCAAACCGTACCTGAAGAGTCCTCCATGTATATGTGAGCACACACATACCCCACTGAAAGGCTGAACATAGGACATCACTGTCTGTTTTGAAGAACTAGAGCCAGAATACAAAGGGAACTCAAAGACACAGGAGGGGAGTAAAGAAGAACCAGTTCTGCTATCGAGAATCAAACAGAGGAGCAGGGGGAAATGCCCCAGCAAGCAGTAGGGGAGACAACGCTTGCCTTAAACTTTTCACAGAAAAGGAAGGGCATGCAACCTCTCTGGAAAAAAGAAAAAATAAATAAAAAAAGATGTGGTAATAAATCAACTGAGATAAAACAGGGACACTAGGAGAGCTAAGAAAAGACAGCAAGGACAGAAGAGCATGTTGGAATGAATACCTTATCATAGAAATGGCCAACAGAGCATAATGGATGCAGGAGCTGACTTCATGTGTGATGTGAGGAAGAAGCTTAAGAAATCACATGAACTTCAGAAGAAAACACAAGGAAGGGACTTCCCTGGCGGTCCAGCGGTTAAAACTCCATGCTGCCAATGACATGAGTTTGATCTCTGGTCGGGCAGCCAAGATCCCACATGCCATTAACATGCAAAGAAATACAAGCAATTGGAAGGAAGAAAAGAAGCCAGAATATCCTTCTGACTGATGCTGTGGTTGTTGGCCCCATGGTGATTCTCAGCCATCTTCTCCCTCACTCTATATGTACATGGGACGAGAAAGCAAAATAATATCTCAGCCTCCTCAGGAAGATATACATCTTCTGACTTGAAAACATGTTCAAACTACTTTAAGTGAGAGAAGCAAGTTGCAGAGCTGCAAGGAAAATAACTATGTGACACACACAGTCACACACACACACACCTCGCTCATGAACTTAACACTACAGGTTGAATTCCACTCCCTCTCTCCCCAAGGCTCTGTCCCTCCACCACCACCCCCTGCCATTCATATGTTAAAGCCTAATCCCCAGTATTTCAGGATGGGACTGTATTTGCACATAAGGTCTTTAAAGAGGTAATTAAGGTTACATGAATTCATAAGGTGGGACTCTAATCCCATGTGAGTGTCTTTATAAGAAAAAGAATTAAGGACGTACACACCCACATGGGCGCGTGTGTGCACGTGTGTGTGTGTGCGCGCCTGGAAGGCTGTGTGAAGACACGGAGAAGATGACCACCTACAAGCCAAGGAGAGAGGCCTCAGAAGAAACCAGCCCAGTGGACAACTTATCTCAGACTGCTGGCCTCTAGGACTGTAAGAAGATAAAGCTGTTGTTTAAATTATCTGCTGCTGCTGCTGCTAAGTCGCTTCAGTCGTGTCCGACTCTGTGCGACCCCATAGACGGCAGCCCACCAGGCTTCTCCGTCCCTGGGATTCTCCAGGCAAGAACACTGGAGTGGGTTGCCATTTCCTTCTCCAATGCATGAAAGTGAAAGGTGAAAGGGAAGTCACTCAGTCCTGTCTGACTCTTTGTGATCCATGGACTGCAGCCTACCAGGCTCCTCCATCCATGGGATTTTCCAGGCAAGAGTACTGGAGTGAGGTGTCATCACGCTTTGTTAGGACAGCCCTAGCAAATTAATAGTGTCTGTGTGTGCATGTGTGTGTGTGTGTGTGTGTATAATAAAATGAAATGAAGAAAATTTATCAACTTTTGCTGAGATCATTTCTGAGGGGGTGGTTCTAGAGGGACTTTTAATTATGCACTCCATCTTATATGTTTTTGTTTGAACATATTACACTAAGCACAGTTTCTTCCTTAATGGAAGTAAGGATTTTTTTTGTTAGGTGGGATAATAAAAAGGGGAAAAGCTAAAACACAGTAACTGACGTGTCTCTGTATGTGGCTACATGTTTGCCTCTGAGCTGTCAATGATGCAACTCACAAAAGTACATCTTGTGGGTTACATATCGTGTCCTGGTGTTAAAAACCCACTGAAGTTGCTCAGTTGTGTCAGACTCTTTGTGACCCCATGGACTATAGCCTATCAGGCTCCTCCATCCATAGGATTTTCCAGGCAAGAGTACTGGAGTGGGTTGCCATTTCCTTCTCCAGGGGATCCTCCCAACTCAGGGATCGAACCTGGGTCTTTCACATTGCAGGCAACACTTTACCATTCGAGCCACCAGGGAAGCTCAATAAAAGCCCAGGTCAGTAGTTAAAAGGTACCCACCTAGTGCTGATAGTTATATCAGTCCAGAATGTTCCATGTGTCCTCATAAGGGTGACATTGCAAGCATTCTAACAATTCAAAATATGGCTGGTTCCATGTGGCTGTTTCTCTACTGACCCTCAACATCACAGGAAGTGCAAGCAAAGGAAGTTTTATGGGCCAGGATCAGATTTTACTCTCCAATTACTCACCTTGCCTGCTTCACTTGTTTACACACGGGTCTGTTCTCTGCCAATACTTACATTTGCAAGCCCACTGTAAATAGACCGAGGATGCACAGAAGAGGGGCTAACAGAGTGAGGCCCTCTTCTTCCTTCTCTCCCCGACTCTGCTTTGAGCAAAACCAAGTGAGTGGGATTTCCCTGGTGGCCCAGTGGTTAAGAATTCACCTTTGGTGCAGACGGCACGGATTTGATCCCTGGTCCGGGAACGTCCCACATGACTTGGGGCAACTAAGCGCATGGACCACAAGTACTGAACACGCACTCTAGGGCCCTCTCTCTACAACTAGAGAAAGCCCGTGTGCAGCAATGAAGACCCCGTGCAGGCAAAAATAAATTAAAAAATTTTTTTTAAGAAAAAGAGAAAAGGAACTCACAGTCTAGGAAGAAAACAAACGACAACAAAAATCAAAACCAAATGAGTGGCACCTGTGACCAGCCACGGAAAACTCAGTACTATCTACCTAGCCCTTTGTCTAGGGTCAAGAATAGAGTGTGGGAGGTGTTTGTTGCAGGGAGTTGAGGAAAGAGTGGATTTCTTTTTTCTTCCGATATGGACCAAGTGAGTTTATCGTAAGTGCATTTCACTTTTTATTTCATTTAAACATTGCAACAACCCTGTGAGGTAGATTCTATTAGAGTCTTCACTTTTATAAGTAGGGCTGCTGAGTCTGAAAGAGGTTAAAAGTTGGTCAAATCTCTCAGCTAATAGAGGCGGAGGTAGGATTTGAAGTCATGTTGGCTGACTTGATGTTCTTTTAATCATAAGAAGTCCTAGCATTGGGACTTCCTTGACAGTCCAGTGGTTAGACTCCGTGCTTCCAATGCAAGGGGTGTGGGTTCGATCCCTGGCTGGGGACTAGATCTCATATGCTGTGTGGCCAAAAAAAAAAAAAAAACCAGAAGACCTGGCATCTAGTTCTAGCACAGCTACTTGCAGCTGTTGTTGTTCAGTTGCTAAGACATATCCAACTCTTTTGTAACCCCATGGACTGTAACCCACCAGGCTCCTTGGGCTATGAAATTTCCCAGGCAAGAATATTGGAGTGGGTTGCATTTCCTCAAAAGTCTTAGCCGCTGGACCACCGAGGAAATCCCAAAGGGCTATTTTCTAATGTGACTTCCTACCTAGACCAGACTCCATAAAGAAGGTGACTGTCATCCCTAGTCTACTTGACACTTTTCAGCTTAACACAACCTAGAAAATTTGATTGAGCCCTGCTTTTTCTGAAAACCTCTTTCTAAACAGTGATCCACTGCAGGCCTTCCTTGGAGAAAGGGTTGTAGATGGTTTCCTTCCAGGTTTTCCCACTTCAGTATCACTTTCATCTGCATTCTCTCCCATGCATACCAAAAACTACCCGAGAAGGTACTAGAATACAGAGGGCTATAGCTGATATTTCCTGAATCCAGACATCTGTGTGTAGCATTTTAGGACGAGAGAAGTCCCAGAGGTAAGGAAGAAGAGTGGAGTGCATTTATTTCAAGCTCAGACTGTGGACAATGGCAGAGGTGCTGTAGAGACCAGCAGGTCAGAGGTCACTGAACTTCAGTGCTCAGGAGTCACCCTGATGGACCCCCTCAGGTTTCAGACAGGAAACTGAGGCCCAGAAAAAAGTGAATCAGTGACAACCCTGGATTCCCAAATGTCATTTCAAGGTCATTTTCACCACACCCTTCAGTGCAGATGAAAATTGCCTCCTCCCCCATCTCTCCAGCTGCACGGCTTGGAAAAGCCAGCACCTAGCGGATATGGGTGATGTGTGTCCAGCCCTGATCTCTGGGCTGTGAACAGACAAAGCCGTTCAGTATCTAGGCAACACCTTCTTCACTCGCCTCTTTTTAATTCAGAACTTTATTTTTTTGTTTTGGTCAGGCTGCGTGGCGTGTGAGATCTTAGTTCCCTGCTCAGGAATTGAACCTGTGCCTCCTGCCCTAGAGCACAGACTCTTCATTGAACCACTAGGAAAGTCCCTAATTTAGGACTTTTGTTTAAAAAACAGATATATGAGAGCTGTCAGAGCTTAGATGGTAACCTATAAAACTTAGTCAAATTACTGAACACCAACTTCCTCTTTTTTAAAAAATGAACAGAGGCATCACTTTGCCAGCAAAGGTCCTTATAGTCAAAGCTATGGTTTTTCCAGTATCATGTATGAATGTGAGACTTGGACCACAAAAAGTGCTGAGTATGGAATAACTGATGCTTTCGAATTGTGGTGCTGGAGAAGATTCTTGAGAGTCCTTTGGACTGCAAGGAGATCAAACCAGTCAATCATAAAGGAAATCAAGCCGGAATATTCATTGGAAGAACTGATGCTGAAGCTGAAGTTCCAATCCCTTGGCCACCTAATGTGAAGAGCCAACTCATTGGAAAAGACCCTGATGCTGGGAAAGATTGAAGGCAGGAGGAGAAGGGGACGGCATAGAATGAGATATTTGGATGGCATCACCAACTCAATGGACATGAGTTTGAGCAAACTCCAGGAGATGATGAAGGATAAGGAAACCTGGTGTGCCGGTGTCCATGGGATCCCAAAGAGTCAGACATGACTTAGCAACTAAACAACAACTGGTTACTACAGATGTTTTTCCCAAAGTCTATGACTTTATTGAGGAAGACAGATAGGTTGGGAGTTTGGGATTGACACGAACACACATATTTGAAAATAAATAACCAATAAGGACCTACTGAATATCTGCTCAATATTCTGTAATAACCTAAAGGGGAAACGAATTTGTAAAAGAATAGATAGACGTATGTGCATATCTGAATCCCTTTGCTGTACCCCTGAAACTAACACACATTGTTCACCAACTATACTCTGATATAAAATAAAAATTAAACAAAAACAAAGTACGTGACTTGACTCACCAAACTTTCAAGACTCCCATTGATTACAGCTGAAAGGCCAAGTCTTGTCTGCTGACTACAGCCCTCCAAGATCTGGCCGCACCTACATTATCTCCCACTCTGGGATGCGTTGTCCAAGCTAAATGTCATTCTTTTCCATGGATACACCCAGCCTTATCACACCTTGGAACTATTTGCTCCTGTGATAGCTTCCTCTGCCTGAAATGCTGCATCTAAATCACACCCTTACTTTTCAGACCTAGCTTTGAAGTCCCTTTACTTTGAGGCCTGTCTTCAAATCGGGCATGACCTCTGCCACATCTGAGCTCCAATTGTATGTTATCAATTCTTTTTTGGGGGGGGTGCACAGCATGTGGGATCTTAGTTCCCCGACCAGAGATCAAACCCGTACCTGCAGAAGTGGAAGCTCAGAGTCTTAACTACTGCACCTCCAGGGAAGTCCCTCAATTCTTTTCTTCAAGTACCTATCACTTCCTACCTCACTGCAGAGTCATCTATCTAGTAATCTTCCAACTGAACTATGAACTGTGAGGCAGGATTCATGTCATATGAGGCACCTTTGATTGTCCACAGCACCTATCAATGAGTGATAAAGGGGGTGTGTGTTGAGGGCAGAGTGTGAGTAATCAGCTGAGTGAATACAATTCCAGAGACTCTGAGGCGTGAAACCAAAGACTGGAACACAGAGATGGAAGGGAACAGAGCTGCTCAAGGCACCATTTATGGTGGCGTGGAAGTTGGTTACCTTAAGCTAGAGACTCCATGGATGGCATGTAGAGAAGGACAAAAAGGTAGGAAGAAATAAGTACTATGGTTGCAGAAAAGAATCATGGGCTGCCCACCCAGGTGCAGAGAAGGAAAAGACAAGTTATGACACCCTCTCCACCCTCTCTTGAAACTCTCATTCATGTGTGACCCAAGTGTGTGTGCAAAGAACTTGTTTTGCAGATGGTTTCGTGGTGGGGGCTCGGGGAGAGGAAGCGGTTAGAGAAGCAAGAATGAAGAAGCAATACTGATCAAAAAATGAAGTTAAATTTATGAGAATCATGAGACCATGTCCTAATGGGGTCATTGCCTCAGGGAGATTAGGAAGCAAAAATACTTTTACTGTCATAAAGTAGAATGTGTGTGTGTGTGTGTGTGTGTGTGTGTTTCCTCCTCCGAAAGAGATAGTACTTGTTTTGAGCCAGAAAATTCAGTGAGTCTTGGGAAAGGGATGAGGTGAGACTTCCACCCTCAGGAGCTGGGACATTGAGATTATAGGGAAAGGTGGTCCCAGGTGGTGAAGATGGCCAAGTTTGGAAGCTCTGATGTAGCATCAGTGCTATAAAGACATCTTGAGGAAAGGGGCTGTGGGTGCATGTGCCACGCAAAGATAGAGCTATCTTTGATATCTATCTAAAGATAGAGCTGGAGGGTTCTCACATCCAAGGTGAGGACAGCTGAGCATAACACACTCAAGGGGGAGCACCGTGTTCTCCATCAGGCTCTGATGATATGGCATGTTTTGATACTCAAAGCACGTTCTTCAGTGTGCAAGGGCCTCTGCATTTCTAGAACACCCTATTTTGGTGAAAGTGGTATCTAGTCTCCATCACATTTTTGCTGATGGATTAGAACAGAACTGCTGACATAGCAAATGTTGGACTGTCCGGCCTCTATAAGGGAAGATGACAAGGGAGAAAGAGGCCTGGAGTGGGTTAATGTATGAGTTTTCTATGGATGCTGTGACAAGTCACCACAAACTTGCTGGCTTAAAAACACAAAGTTACAGGCGTCCCCGGTGGCTTGGTGGTACAGAATCCGCCTGCCGATGCAAGAGACACAGGTTTGATACCTGGGTTAGGAAGATCCCACATGCTGCAGAGCAACTAAACCTATGTGCCACGACTACTGATCCTGTGCTCTAGAGCTTGGGAGCCAGAACTACTGAGCCCGTGTGTCGAAACTACAGAAACCCACGTGCACCAGTGCTCATGCTCCACGCGGAGAAGCCGCTGCAGTGAGGAGCTGCCACCCGTTGCAACTAGAGAAAGCCCATGCTGCGACAAAGGCTCAGCACAAAGATACAGAAATAACATGATTTTTTAAATACAAAGTTATTATCTTACAATCCTGAAGGCCAGAAATCTGAAATGGGTTTCACTGGGCTAAAATCTAAGTGTCAGAAGGGTTATTTTCCTTCTGGAGGGTTTAGAGGAGAATCCATTTCCCTGATGTTTTCAGCTTCCAGGGGCCACGTGCTTCCCTGGCTCATGGTCTTTCCTCCATCTTCAAGCTAGCAGTATAGCATCCAGAAATCTTTTCTGTCCTCTCATACCTTTAAAGGGCCTTTTCAATACATTAGGCTCATCTGCTTAATCTAGGATACTAAACTGTGTTTTTCAAATCTGCTGTTTAACAGCTTCAATTTCCTGTGCAGTCTTAATTTCTCCTTGTATAGGATATAATATTAATATGTAACAAAAAGTATCCTTCCTAATCAGGGATTAAAATGTAAACATCTTTGGTGGGTGGGTTTGGGGGTGAGCTTCTTCTGCCTATCACTGTTAGTGAACAAAGATTGTCTACCTAAGAATAATGGAGAAAGAGTCCTTATCTTTACTTTCCTTTTATCATTTTCATCAAGTAGAAAGCTCTTCAGATCTAAAAGAGTAGACTCAATACTGGTTGTACCAAAAGCTCGAGATGAGGGAAGAGGCAGTACCAGTTCTGGGCTCCTGGATCAGAATGGAACTTGCCCCAAAATAGGGAGGTTTCTGAATAACGAGATTTCCGAATTGTTCAGAGAGAGTTTTAAGAATTCATGGGGGAAAAAAAAAAGAATTTATGGGAGATAGTAAAAGAGTTTGAACACTAGAAATGGGCAAAACAGAGTACCAGTTTTTAAAAGGGAGATGATAGATTCCCTGGATGGAAGGTAAATGATTTCGACATTGTTTCCGGAAATAATTTTGAAAGAAATATGAAAAGAATGTTTCACAAACACCTAGAAGAGTTCATTACAGTTAGGAAACAGCACGAGCTCATTGAGAACATATCCTATCAGACATATCTTATTTCCTCCATTGACATGGCTCCTCCACGGTAGATCTAGAGGGAAGACCGCACGCACCAGCGGACTGAGTCCGTCGTGGAGCTTTCCCATAAGGCTCCTCTGTGCATCATCTGCGGTGCGCTGGAGTTGGGTCACGCTGGCTCACAGAGCTGTTTGTGCACATCTCTGCACACCACCACGTTGAAGTGGCATTACACTGATCGTTTGGAATCTGCCACGTTGGGAGTAGTCTCACCATGGAAATCAGGAAATACTACAAACCATTTTTTTTCCTTGGATAGTTGGTTGTTGAACACTTGCCAGCTAATACTGTCTGCGCTGCGAGTATCTCGCGCAGTGCCAGGACAAAGCCGACACGCCGTGACTGCTGGCTGAGGAATAGATAACTCGAACAAGAAACTCAGCACAGTCTCCCATAATGTGACTGCGGTCAAGAGACGTCTTAACTGGATGCCGGGGCAACAGACAGAAAAAGAAAGGTAAAAAGGAATACAGGAAAAAGAATCTATGTCAAACTGAAGGGAATTTTCTGAGAGTAGAATAAAAGCTCAGTCCTGTGCGTCTTGAGTGATTTTTGTACCCACATGAGAGAATAAGTATGTTCTATGATACAGAGAAATCTTCACCCATGAATGAACTTATCTGTGAAATTGAAACAGACTCACAGACATAGATGACTCACAGAACTGTGGTTGCCAAGGGGGAAGAGAGTTGGGGGAGGGATGGATTGGGAGTTTGGGGTTAGTAGACGCACACTGTCATATGTAAGACGGAGAAACAACAAGGTCCTACAGGGTCCTATGGCACAGCAAACTGCATTCGATATCCTGTGATAAACCATAAGGGAAAAGAACATAAAAAATGTATATATGTAAATATATATATATATATATATATAGGAGAAGGCCATGGCACCCCACTCCAGTACTCTTGCCTGGAAAATCCCATGGACAGAGGAGCTTGCTGGGCTGCAGTTCATGGGGTCACTAAGAGTCGGACACAACTGAGAGACTTCACTCTCACTTTCCACTTTCATGCATTGGAAAAGGAAATGGCAACCCACTCCAGTGTTCTTGCCTGGAGAATCCCAGGGACGGGAGAGCCTGGTGGGCTGCCATCTATGAGGTCGCACAGAGTTGGACACAACTGAAGCGACTTAGCAGCAGCAGAGCATATATATTGGAATCACTTTGCTGTACAGCAGAAATTAATACAACATTGTAAGTCAACTATGCTTCAATTATTAAAAAAGTGTATTTCTTATTTTTTAAAAAAAGAAGTCTTCATAATCTGGAATGATGAGCTGAACCTACTGAGATGAAATTTAGGGGCAAATGTAAAGTCCTGTTGTTGGATTAAGTGAAAACTGAAACAACAAAGCAAATCACATAAGTACAGGATGGTGGTGGGAGATCATATCTTGGCATCAAGTGTTGTGAAGAGTGAGTCTTGGTTCTCCAAACTGGTCATGTGATGACTAAAGCATTGTGTCCAGAATCAGACACCGCATAGTTGAGCATTCAGAGAAGAGTGACTAGAGTGATGGGAGATATAAAACTTGTCATGTGAGGCCTGATGGAAAGAATTTGGAGGTTTTCACTGGAGAAGAAAGGACTCAAAGGAATATAATGTTGACATCTAATATTTGGATGACTATTACAGAGCCAGGGCCATCTCACTGCTCAACTCCAGGGCACATTTCTACTGTAGTCTCTGTGAGCAGTAGAGCTGTGCATGGTGTGTCTGAATAACCAGAGTGCTACTCCTGCATGTGGGCAAGAGGATACTGTTTCCACACAGCAGAAGCCCCTGAGATTGTATTTCAGCTCAATTTCAGCAAAAACCTCACATCTCCTTCAGCTCAGTTCAGTCGCTCAGTCACGTCCAACTCTTCATGACCCCATGAATTGCACCACGCCAGGCCTCCCTGTCCATCACCAACTCCCAGAGTCCACCCAAACCCATGTCCATTGAGTCGGTGATGCCATCCAGCCATCTCATCTTCTGTCGTCCCCTTCTCCTCCCACCCTCAATCTTTCCCAGCATCAGGATCTTTTCCAATGAGGCAGCTCTTCACATCAGGTGGTCAAAGTATTGGAGTTTCCGCTTCAGCATCAGTCCTTCCAATGAACACCCAGGACTAATCTCCTTTAGGATGGACTAGTTGGATCTCCTTGCAGTCCAAGGGACTCTCAAGAGTCTTCTCCAACACCACAGTTCAAAAGCATCAATTCTTCGGCTCTCAGCTTTCTTCACAGTCCAACTCTCACATCCATACACGACCACTGGAAAAACCATAGCCTTGACTAGATGGATCTTTGTTGGCAAAGTAACGTGTCTGTTTTTTATCTGCTGTCTAGGTTGGTCATAACTTTCCTTCCAAGGAGTAAGCATCTTTTCATTTCATGGCTGCAGTCATCATCTGCAGTGATTTTGGAGCCCAGAAAGATAAAGTCAGCCACTGTTTCCACTGTTTCCCCATCTATTTCCCATGAAGTGATGGGACCAGATGCTATGAGATTCAGAGCAGAAGCTGGAAGGCCACATGTCTGGGGATGTGCAGTAGGGGGTTCTGGAAACAGAAAAGCAGGAGAGTTTTATTGGATGATCTTTAGTATTTTTCCAGTTCTGAGATTCACTAACCTCAGAGATGGAGACTAACATTTATAGAGCTTCTCTTTGTGCTAAACATTGTGTTAGGTACTATATGTGTGTGTTATTCACTCAGTCATGTCCAGCTCTTTGTGCCTCCACGGACTGTAGCCTGCCAGGCTCCTCTGTCCATGGAATGCTCCAGGAAAGAAAATTGGAGTGGGTTGCCATTTCCTTCTCCAAGGTACTATATATACCTGATTTAATCTTCAAAACCACCCTACCAAGTGGATGTTGTTATCCTTAATTGACAGATGAAGAAATTGAGACACGTTAATTATATGTCTATAGTCATCCAATGATTAAGTAGCTTAGCCAGTATTTAAACGTGGGATTATATGACTTCTTATTTCTTCCTGGACCCCTGGGGCTTGGGAGGAAAGCTAACCACTTGACCCACTCCAAGACTAGTTGGGCAGTAGGGTGATCCTGGGTAGCAGTGGTCCATATCAATATTACAGTCAGGGGGCTTGTGGAAGAAAGTTCACAGGAGAGAACACGGAGCCGTAGCTGTGGGTTCTATTGACTGGTCAGTTGTACCCATGTCTTAGATAAAAGATTTTATTTGTTGTCAGAGTTGAACTTGCTGGATCAGACTCTTACTTGGCTCCTTTCCTTGTACTGTCTCTTCCCTGAGAGAGGGAGAGAGGAAAGAAACAGGGTCCTTGATGGCATCTCCCATTTTGGACCTAAGGATGTGAATCAGCAGTCTCTTTATCCGCCTCTTCACCTAAGACACTGAAACCCAGGTCTTGATGGTGACTCCGTGGGCTCATAAGCAGCCCCAGGATGGCCTGCATGGAACCACTGACAACCTGGAGCAAGTCACTGGGAGCTTCCACACACCTGATAAACTAGAAGGCATGATCTTTGAGTCATTCCTCAATTACACAACTATCTGCAGTGTAGACCGTGGGTGTGCACCAAGAGTCACCACATACCAGAGCCACGCCTCTCCTCCGTTGCTGGACTAGCTGGGCTGGCTGGCTCTTGAGGCCTTGGGAAGGTGATTGTTGACTTGGAAGAATTAATTACCTAATGAGCCATATCAAGACTGCCATTCCTACCTGCTAATAATTCATCAGTGTGAGAATTTGGTTGTGGGCTGATGTTATGTTTTGTGCAATTCCTTTTAATTTCTCTGGAGCCACTCCTGTTGATATGTACTCACACCTAGGATTAAAGTCTACTTATTATCAGAGGGAAAACACCTGTCCTCACAATGAGCACAGCTAAAGGGACAGTCAGCGATTCATCTCTCACTTCCTTTTTAGGCTCTCAAAGGCACAGTCTCTTTCTGGACTTGCTGTTTTTTCATCTGAAGTATTTCCCTGCCATCCAGGCACTCTGTGAAAGTGAAGTCACTCAGTCATGTCCGACTCTTTGCAATCCCATGGACTGTAGCCTACCAGGCTCCTCTGTCTGTGGGATTTTCCAGGCAAGAGTATTGGAGTGGGTTGCCATTTCCTTCTAGACCTCACCAATATTTCTGTTCCACCCCTTACTCCCACCCAAATTCTTTCCGTGTAGGTAGATTTGCCACAGGATCATAAAAATTGGCATTACAGATAAGGAAATAAAACAGAGGGAGGCTCATGCTACATAAAAGAGCAAGTGAAATGCTTTTGACACCCAATTATTCAGTTCAGTTCAGTCACTCAGTCGTGTCCAACTCTTTGCAACCCCATGAATCACAGCACGCCAGGCCTTCTTGTCCATCACCAACTCCCAGAGTTCACTAGACTCATGCCCATTGAGTCCGTGATGCCATCCAGCCATCTCATCCTCTGTTGTCCCCTTCTCCTCCTGCCCCCAATCCCTCCCAGCATCAGGGTCTTTTCCAATGAGTCAACTCTTTGCTGAGGTGGCCAAAGTACTGGAGTTTCAGCTTTAGCATCATTCCTTCCAAAGAAATCCCAGGGCTGATCTCCCTCAGAATGGACTGGTTGGATCTCCTTGCAGTCCAAGAGACTCTCAAGAGTCCTCCAACACCACAGTTAAAAAGCATCAATTCTTTGGCGCTCAGCCTTCTTCACAGTCCAACTCTCACATCTGTCTTTTCCAATGAGTCAACTCTTTGCTGAGGTGGCCAAAGTACTGGAGTTTCAGCTTTAGCATCATTCCTTCCAAAGAAATCCCAGGGCTGATCTCCCTCAGAATGGACTGGTTGGATCTCCTTGCAGTCCAAGAGACTCTCAAGAGTCCTCCAACACCACAGTTAAAAAGCATCAATTCTTTGGCGCTCAGCCTTCTTCACAGTCCAACTCTCACATCCATACATGACTACTGGAAAAACCATAGCCTTGTCTAGACAGACCTTAGTTGGCAAAGTAATGTCTCTGCTTTTGAATATACTATCTAGGTTGGTCATAACTTTTCTTCCAAGGAGTAAGCGCCTTTTAATTTCATGGCTGCAGTCACCATCTGCAGTGATTTTGGAGCCCAAAAAAATAAAGTCTGATACTGTTTCCACTGTTTCCCCATCTATTTCCCATGAAGTGATGGGACCAGATGCCATGATCTTCGTTTTCTGAATGTTGAGCTTTAAGCCAACTTTTTCACTCTCCTCTTTTACTTTCATCAAGAGGCTTTTTAGTTATGTACCCTTAAATGAAGAACAGTTGTAATGTGTGGCAGGAATGATGGGAAAGACATTGAAAGAAAGGCAGTGCCTATCTTTACTTTTCTAGAAGATTCTAATGTTGTCTTGGAACTCACCAAGCCCAGAACATTATGGATAAAGGCTAAAGGAAAGGGCAAGAATGCCAGAAGTGGAACTATGGTATGTACACTGGGTAACAACCCATGGTGGGCCCCGATTCCCAGCTCTGGATGCTCTTCAGATGCTTCCAGGGGTGACCCTAAAGCAGAAGGACAGTTTGGGCTTAATAATTTTTAAAAAAATATTTGTTTGGTTTTTCAGGTCTTAGTTTCCTTGCAGAACATAAACTCTTCAGTTGTAGCATACAGGCTTATTTGCTCCCTAGCATGTGGGATCTCATTTCCCTGACCAGGGATCCAAACCACATCCCCTGTCTTATAAGGTGGATTTTTAACCACAGGGCCACCAGGGAAGCCCTGGGTCTAATTCCTCATGGGCATCTCACACATCTCTGCTTCCCCATCTCACACAATGTGCCCTGTACTGGGAGGTCTGCCTCTTTCTTCTATAGCATTTGTTTGCTATACATCATCTTTCTGCACACACTAAAGATACTGTGTGTGTGTGTTTGGCTGTGTTGTGAGACTTGTTGGATCTTAGTTCCCTGACTGAGGATAGAACCTGTGTCCTCTGTAGTGAAAGCTCAGAGTCCAAACCATGGGACAGCCAGGGCAGTCCCATGAAGGTAGTGCTTGGATGCTGAGTCTGGCAGTAGCTGAATGAGGCTGGCACACTGATTCTCTAACCCAGGGGCTCTTAGGATGCACTCTGCTGGAACCCTTCTCTTTTCCCATCCAAATACTAACCAGGCCTGACCCTGGTCTGATCAGGTCTGATCATTCTGATCTTAGCTTTCAAGATCAGATGAGATCAAGTGTATTCTGGTGATATGGCCATAAAGTGAAAGTGAAGTCACTCAGTCGTGTCCGACTCTTTGCGACCCCATGGACTGTAGCCTACCAGGCTCCTCTGTCCATGGGATTTTCCAGGCAATAGTACTGGAGTGGATTGCCATTTCCTTCTCCAGCGGATCTTCCCGACCAAGGGATGGAACCCAGGTCTCCCACATTGTAGACGACACTTTACTGTCTGAGCCACCAGGGAAGTCCTTCTTTTCTCTGAAAGAAAGAGAGTCAACATAAAGTTTACTACATGTAGGAGTATACCCATAGATGAAATTCCTAAAAGTGAAACTATTAGGTCAAAAGGCATGTGATTTGTCATTTTCATACCCCAAATTGTAAAGTGAAGTCGCTCAGTTGTGTCCGACCCCATGGACATGGACTGTAGCCTACCAGGCTCCTCCCTCCATGGGGTTCTCCAGGCAAGAATACTGGAGTGGGTTGCCATTTCCTTCTCCAGGGGATCTTCCTGACCCAGGGATCGAACCCAGGTCTCCTGCATTCCAGGCAGATGCTTTAACCTCTGAGCCACCAGGAAGACACCCCAAATTGTTGGCCCTTGGCGGTATGAGCCAACCCCTAAGAAGCATCTGCAGGTCTCCTTCTCCCAAAGAGTCTCTGGTGATAAAAGAATAAATTTTCACAATTAGATGCAAACTTTATTTTATAATCTCACCTATAAAACTGGCAAAGTTTAAAAGTCCATTTTATTTACAAAGGCACAGAAAAACACCACTAGCAGTCTCTGAGACTTTGTTTTTCTGTGCCTTTGTAAATAAAATGGACTTTTAAACTTTGCCAGTTTTATAGGTGAGATTATAAAATAAAGTTTGCATCTAATTGTGAAAATTTATTCTTTTATCACCAGAGACTCTTTGGGAGAAGGAGACCTGCAGATGCTTCTTAGGGGTTGACTCATACCGCCAAGGGCCAAGGGGATGGAAGGAAGGATGGGGTAAGGAGAGAGGGAAGAGGAGAGAAGAGTCACAGAGAGCAAAACAGAGGTGAGGAGGGGGAGGAAGTAATGTAGCAGTCGGTTGGGGCAAATCAGAGTGCAGCTGAAGGTTTTATCTCTGAGCTCACATGGGGCTTTCCTATTTTCTCCCCATTGGACTTATCTCCCTCCATGTGACACAAATATTTCCACTCAGCTGCTCCACTTCCTATAAATAGGGAGTTATGCTCTGGACTTTAAAGCCTCTTTTTAAAAAATTATTTTTAAAAATATTTTAAAATTATTTCTTTAACTTTTGTTTATGATTATTTATCTATTTACCTTTGGCTGCCCTGGCTCTTCCCTGCTGCACGCAGGCTTTCTCCAGGTGCAGTGAGCAGGGGCTCCCCTTAGTTGGGCTGCACGGGCTTCTCACTGCAGGGGCTTCTCTTGTGGAGCACAGGCTCTCGGTGCATGCGCTTCAGTAGTCACGGTGTGTGGGCTCTAGGGTGCAGCTGCTGGAGCTGTGGTACATGGGCTGAGTGGCCCCAAAGTATGTAGAATCTTCTGGACCAGGGATCGAACCCATGTCTCTTGCACTGGCAGGCAGACTCTTAACCACGGACCACCAGGGAGGTGCCATTTAAGTATCTTGATTGCTCACGCCCTGGCTAGGACCTCAGGATGGACTGTAGACACGGATGCAATGACTGGCCAAGAAATCCCTGCTTAGGGTGTCAGGGGAAAATGAAAAAACGGAATTGACAAGCTATCTAGTCACAGAGGCTTCTAAACTATATCACTGATTTTTCAGGATGAAAGAAATGACCACAGGGAATTCCGGGTTAGTCAGAAGATCTCAGAGGGGATACCACTGTTGGATCAAAAATTCTAACACTAATGTATATGGTGTATATATGCTGTTGCCAGTAAAAAACCTAGTGGATTAGCCTTTTCAGGTTGTAAGATACAAAGGGGCTTATTCAGGTCATGCTGAGTGTGGATGGATGATGAAGTTGTATGTTTTAAGGAAGAGTGGTATCTTGACCATACAGCCTGATTTCTGGTGATCCTATAAACAGCCAAATAGCTACCCTCCTCAGGGCCCAGAACATTGTTTGGGAATTGGAAGGTAATATAGGGTCCTACGTGAGTCTGGCAATTGAGTGCTCTCTACCATTCCCTCTGCTGCAAGAAGAACAAGTTTTCTACCCTAGAGCTTGACCATCCTTTGAATCTAGCTTCTCCATCTTTTTGTCTATTGTCCACATCTCTACCTAAAAAAAAATGCCCTTTACTCTCTACCTGACCTTACACTCTTAGCTCACTCATAGCTTCAGCTCAGGCCTCTTGCTGCCTGTTTCTCTGTGTCTTTTGCCCCTCCTGTCAACTGTTCAGTATCCAATGTCTCATATTCAAAAATCCTCAAAAGATAATATCTGATTGATTGGTCTACTGCTCGGTTTAGAGACCAGCTTATAGCCTGGATACCCTTGCATCAGATACTGATTCAGTCAGCAGTGTCAGCATGGGACCTAAAAATGAGAAAGCCTTAGAAGGGGCTCATGAGTATGGGGCTGAAATCATTAGACTTCTTTAGGACTACCTGCTTAAATGTCTGAGTTCACATCCCAGCTCTCATACACAGTAATTGCTTCCCTTACGACCTTGACAGACAGGCCTGTCAGGTATGCAGGTATTTAGTGTACATTATCTCTGAGGTTCTTCAACACCTTGATTGGTGATTCCATCAGCCCCCAAATAACAACACATCTACTCTTCCAGGCTACTGGTCCTCCCTGCCATAGGATTGCCACACTTACTGACTGCTCTAGATAAGACAAAGATCACTGTCTTTCTTTCCTCAGTAGAAAGGGCTGTGTTATTGCCTTAGCTGATGGTCCATGACCAGGATGTTGCAATGTGGGAGGCGCAGTGTGGAGAGGGAGGCACGTTTGCTCTCCTTTCCTTACACTGTCTTGGAGGAGAGGAGAATTTTGGGGTAAATATGTTCCTTTCCTCTGCGTTCCCGGCGGGGAGGGAGAGTGACTAATGGAAAGATAAGAATGTGGAAATCCGTCTTTGGAGCAGCCTTCTCTCAGCGAACTCAGATTCTTTGCTCCTTCATGCAGCGAATTGCTCCTTCTAGAGAGGAATGATCACAATTTGGGGGAAAATAAAAAGTCTGGGGATGTGAAGCCATAGTCTCCTTTATCAGCCATAAAGCTCTTACTTTGATCTTGGTCTGAGGAATGCCTACAACTACATCTTTGGGAGCCGACTTAAGAGGGAGAAGTCTGAGTAATGAGCACCATCTCTTTCCAAAAACACTGCTGTCACTGGGCCCAGATGCTTGAGAAAGCATGTCACACCAGCTCTGAGTACAGGATATAGTGATTTGCCTTGAGTCCCAAAGTAAAACCTGAGAAAAGAAGGACACGCTTACTGCAGGAATACTGGTCTCCTACCAGGGAATCCCAGGCCCATGACTCTATCCAGAAAGATACTCCATCCCCTCACCTTCCTCTGTGGTTTAATGCATTTAAACATGCACTAGTTTTGGTGTCAGAAGATTTGAACTCAAACCTCAGCTCTGCTGATTATTAGCTGCATAACTTCGCATAGGTGAGTATACCTCTTAGTCTCAGTTTCTCCATCTTTGAAATGGCCTTGTGATACCTACTTCAGAGAGTCCTTGCAAAGATTTCATTCAACGAGAAAACAAGCGGGAACCATGTTTGTCAGCTCTATCGGTGGCAGTGAAAGTGAAGTCACTCAGTCGTGTCCGACTCTTTGCGACCCCACGGACTATAGCCTACCAGGCTCCTCTGTCCATGGGATTTTCCAGGCAAGAGTACTGGAGTGGGGTGCCATTGCCTTCTCCAGGGGATTTTCTCAACCCAGGGATCGAACCTGGCTCTCTTGCATTGCAGGCAGACGCTTTACCCTCTGAGCCACCAGGGAAGCCTTACCGTTGGCAGAGGTTGCCATCAATTCTGAGGATGAGGGACTTCCCTGAGAGTCAGGTGGTTAAAAATCTGCCTTCCAATGCAGGGGAACGGGTTCGATCCCTGGTTGGGAAACTAAGATCCCACGTGCCAGGGCACAGCTAAGCCCCTGCACTGTGACTACTGAGCCCGTAAGCACACTCTCTTTGCCCACCCACCTCCCTCTGCTTTCCTATGAGATTCTTGTGGTCCCAGGAAGGAGGCGAAAAAGACACAGTAGTTCTCTCCATGAATATAGCATTGTTAAGTTTCCCATGAGTCCCTTGACATAGACCAAAAGAAGAACTGGAGCCTCAGCCAGGCCAACTGGGGCCAAATTAGCCTTGCAAGTGGGAATTCTGAAAAGAGTAGGGAATCCGTTTGTGACTTTCATCATTTGTAAAATGAATATAGTCACGCCAAACTCATAAGGTTCTTGGAAGCAAGAAATAGGCTTATGGACCTGGCATGTGATTAGATCATCAAATGTTACTTTTCTTTTTTTCATTAAACACTGAGTAAGACACTCTGTCCATGGAATTCTTCTCCAGGCAAGAATACTGAAGTGGGTAGCCATTCCCTTTGCAAAGGGATCTTCCTGAACCCAGGTCTCCTGCATTGCAGGTGGATTCTTTACCATCTGAGCCACCAGGGAAGCCTAAGTAATACACTACTCTTTAGAAAGGTTTCCTGTGGAATGACTTGCTCTGGGTAAGTCCAGCTTTTGAGGCCCTCACTACAAAGGAAGTGAGGAAATGTCAAAGCCAACCTTGAATTCAGATCAAGGAGATACAGTCATGTGACATCTTAGACAGATTTGAGTTTGATCATTCTTTCAAAAGGAGACTTCCACGGAGTCGCTGTGTTTAATACTCCACACTCCTGAAGCAGGGGTCTCAAGTTCAATCCCTGTTCAGGGAACTAGATAGCACATGCAGCAACGAAACATCCCACATATCTTGACTAAGACTCAGCACAGCCAAATAAGTAAATACTGAGGGCTTCCCAGGGAACATAAGTAGTAAGGAACCTGCCTGCCAATGCAGGAGATGTAAGAGATGAGGATTTGATCCCTGGGTTGGGAAGATCCCCTGGAAAAGGAAATCGCAACCCATTCCAGTATTTATATCTTGACTAAGACTCAGCACAGCCAAATAAGTAAATACTGAGGGCTTCCCAGGGAACATAAGTAGTAAGGAACCCGCCTGCCAATGCAGGAGATGTAAGAGATGAGGATTTGATCCCTGGGTTGGGAAGATCCCCTGGAAAAGGAAATCGCAACCCATTCCAGTATTCTTGCTTAGAGGATTCCATGGACAGAAGACCCTGGCAGGCTACAGTCCAGCAGGTCGCATAGAATTGGAAATGACTGAGCAGCTTTGCACAAGCACATTCTTTCAAATACCAGAAAAAAAAAGATTAGCAGTGACTTTTCATAGATTAAAAGTAATTAGAAAGCCTTGTGAGTTCTTTGCCCACAGTCAAGCTGGGAATGAGATTGAGATCCATCTCTGCTCTCCTGGATCTAGACCCCTGCTCTAGCCTAAGCCTCAGTGTCTCCACCTAAAACAGAGTGAAGGTCTCTTCATTTACCTGGTCTTGGCCTTAACAGAACTCATCTCAAGTCCTTCCTTCAAACAGCTTCCCTATTGTTGCCAGTTCAATTCTCCCAGTGTAATTACATCCGTTCCCTGCTCAGAAACCAGAACCAGCTCCATAATCACACTTCCTAGATTTGTCTTCATTTTATTCTTCTCATGTGCCCTTCAGCCCTTTCAATGGAACTGGTACCTAGATGAATCAGGCAGAGTCATCAGTTGCAAGAGAAAGAAACTGTATCTGGATATTGGGCAGTTTGTAGATTAATTGACAAGACCAGAGAACAAGTCACTGCTTTGCATTTCCAAGGACCCAAAACCGTGCCTCAGAACTCATTTTATGAGAAAATCACCCAAGTTTCTTGCCCTGGACACGAACCAAACAACACTGGTTTCTCAGCTGGCACTCCTATGTCAGAAATTCACTTCTATTGCAAACACAACAACAGCTAACATCTGTGGCATCTCTTCACCAAAAACAGCCTTGAGGGCTCTGAGAGTCAGATATGTGTTACTTTCAGTTCAGTTCAGTCGCTCAATCGTGTCCGACTCTTTGCGACCCCATGGATCGCAGCACACCAGGCCTCCCTGTCCATCACCAACTCCCAGAGTTCACTCAGACTCATGTCCATCGATACGGTGATGCCATCCAGCCATCTCATCCTCTGTTATCCCCTTCTCCTCCTGCCCTCAATCCCTCCCAGCATCAGGGTCTTTTCCAATGAGTCAACTCTTCGCATGAGGTGGCCAAAGTATTGGAGTTTCAGCTTCAGCATCAGTCCTTCCAATGAACACCCAGGACTGATCTCCTTTAGGACGGACTGGTTGGATCTCCTTGCAGTCTAAGGGACTCTCAAGAGTCTTCTCCAACACCACACTTCAAAACCATCAATTCTTCGGCGCTCAGCCTTCTTCACAGTCCAACTCTCACGTCCATACATGACCGCTGGAAAAACCATAGCTTTGACTAGACGGACCTTTGTTGGCAAAGTAATAGCTCTGCTTTTGAATATGCTATCTAGGTTGGTCATAACTTTCCTTCCAAGGAGTGTCTTTTAATTTCATGGCTGCAGTCACCATCTGCAGTGATTTTGGAGCCCAAAAAAATAAAGTTTGACACTGTTTCCACTGTTTCCCCATCTATTTGCCATGAAGTGATGGGACCAGATGCCATGATCTTAGTTTTCTGAATGTTGAGACTTAAGCCAACTTTTTCACTCTCCTCTTTCACTTTCATCAAGAGGCTTTTTAGTTCCTCTTCACTTTCTGCCATAAGGGTGGTGTCATCTGCATATCTGAGGTTATTGATATTTCTCCTGGCAATCTTGATTCCAGCNGGCTGCAAAAATATAATCAATCTGATTTTGGTGTTGACCATTTGGTGATGTCCATGTGTAGAGTCTTCTTTTTTGTTGTTGGAAGAGGGTGTTTGCTATGACCAGTGTGTTCTCTTAGCAAAACTCTAATAGCCTTTGCCCTGCTTCGTTCCGTACTCCAAGGCCAAATTTACCTGTTACTCCAGGTGTTTTTTGACTTCCTACTTTTGCATTCCAGTCCCCTATAATTAAAAGGACATCTTTTATGGGTGTTAGTTCTAAAAGGCACTGTTACTTTACTGAGAGAAAAAAAAACCAAAAAACACGCACTACTACTTCCTTATATTGGGCACTTTGAAATCAGTGTCTCCATGGATAAGCCCACTTGGCAGAGTCTAGGTTATGCATGTCCGACTTTTTGTGACTACTCAGTCCATGGAATTCGCTAGGCCAGAATACTGGAGTGGGTAGCCTTTCTCTTCTCCAGGGGATCTTCCCAGCTCAGGGATCGAACCCAGGTCTCCTGCATTGCAGGTGGATTCTTTACCAGCTGAGATATCAAGGAAGCCCTCTTTATGTCACTGTTGCCAGAAAAGCTGCGGCAGAGAGCCTTTGGGGCTTTCACCTTAATGGCAGGCAGTGCGACTTATCAGGTGGTTTTTATTCTTGTTGATTCGTCGCTCAGTCTTGTCTGACTCTTTGTGACCCTGTGGACTGTAGCCCTCCAGACTCCTCTGTCCATGGGATTCTCACTGGAGAACACTGGAGTGGGCTGCCATGCCCTCCTTCCGGGGATCTTCCTGACCCAGGGATCGAACCTGCACCTCCTGCACGTGTCTCTTGCGTTGCAGGCAGATTCTTTTACCCCTGAGTCACCAGAGAAGCCCTATAAGGTAGTAAATTTCTAAAATATACCAAGGCTGCTCAAATATTTGCTGGGCAGCTACAAAATTTGACAAAATATCTACAGCATAGTCAATCTTTTGTTTGCCCAAAATCAGCATAAACTATTTATTATTCTTAAGCTTACCAATAACAACTTTCCTGCCAGAGATAATGTAGTTCAGTTCAGTTCAGTTCAGTTGCTCAGTCGTGTCCGACTCTTTGCAACCCCATGAATCGCAGCATGCCAGGCCTCCCTGTCCATCACCAACTCCTGGAGTTCACTCAGACTCACGTCCATTGAGTCCGTGATGCCATCCAGCCATCTCATCCTCAGTCGTCCCCCTCTCCTCCTGCCCCCAATCCCTCCCAGCATCAGGGTCTTTTCCAATGAGTCCACAACTGGGTATTGTTTTTGCTTTGGCTCCATCCCTTCATTCTTTCTGGAGTTATTTCTCCACTGACCTCCAGTAGCATACTGGGCACCTAATGACCTGGGGAGTTCCTCTTTTGGTATCTTATCATTTTGCCTTTTCATACTATTCATGGGGTTCTCAAGGCAAGAATACTGAAGTGACTTGCCATTCCCTTCTCCAGTGGACCACATTCTGTCAGACCTCTCCACCATGACCCACCCATCTTGGGTTGCCCCACAGGCATGGCTTGGTTTCATTGAGTTAGACAAGGCTGTGGTCCTAGTGTGATTAGATTGACTAGTGTTCTGTGAGTATGGTTTCAGTGTTTCTGCCCTCTGATGCCCTCTTGCAACACCTACCATCTTACTTGGGTTTCTCTTACCTTGGGCGTGGGGTATCTCTTCACGGCTGCTCCAGCAAAGCACAGCCTTTTCTAAAATATACCAAGGCTGCTCAAATATTTGCTGGGCAGCTACAAAATTTGACAAAATATCTACAGCATAGTCAATCTTTTGTTTGCCCAAAATCAGCATAAACTATTTATTATTCTTAAGCTTACCAATAACAACTTTCCTGCCAGAGATAATGTAGTTCAGTTCAGTTCAGTTTAGTCGCTCAGTCGTGTCCGACTCTTTGCAACCCCATGAATCGCAGCACGCCAGGCCTCCCTGTCCATCACTAACTCCTGGAGTTCACTCAGACTCACGTCCATTGAGTCCGTGATGCCATCCAGCCATCTCATCCTCAGTCGTCCCCCTCTCCTCCTGCCCCCAATCCCTCCCAGCATCAGAGTCTTTTCCAATGAGTCCACAACTGGGTATTGTTTTTGCTTTGGCTCCATCCCTTCATTCTTTCTGGAGTTATTTCTCCACTGACCTCCAGTAGCATACTGGGCACCTAATGACCTGGGGAGTTCCTCTTTTGGTATCTTATCATTTTGCCTTTTCATACTATTCATGGGGTTCTCAAGGCAAGAATACTGAAGTGACTTGCCATTCCCTTCTCCAGTGGACCACATTCTGTCAGACCTCTCCACCATGACCCACCCATCTTGGGTTGCCCCACAGGCATGGCTTGGTTTCATTGAGTTAGACAAGGCTGTGGTCCTAGTGTGATTAGATTGACTAGTTTTCTGTGAGTATGGTTTCAGTGTTTCTGCCCTCTGATGCCCTCTTGCAACACCTACCATCTTACTTGGGTTTCTCTTACCTTCGGCGTGGGGTATCTCTTCACGGCTGCTCGAGCAAAGCACAGCCGCTGCTCCTTACCTTGGACGAGGGATATCTCCAACTACTCCTCAAATAAAAACAGGTATATACACTGTCCAGATAGGGAGACAAGTCAAGGTCTTGTTAGTTAGGGCATGCAGTTTCAAGCCCAGGATTTATGGGTGATGTACATCCTTTGCTAGCTCTGTGTTCTGTCTCATGTCCTATAACCTAGACTGCATTGTAAAGATAGCCACAGCACCACCCTTCCATATAAGTTAGTAAAAGAAGGGAAAAGAGGGGAAAGGTTAATTAGTTATGACACATCAAGGAAAAAATATAAGTACACGTTATAGCCTCCTCCCCACCACAGGCTTTCCAGGTGGCTCAGTTGGTAAAGAATTCTCCTCCAATGCAGGAGACTCCCTGCAGTGCAGGAGACCCAGGTTAGATTCCTGGGTGGGGAAGATCCCTTGGAGAAGGAAATGGCAACTTATTCCAGTATGTTTGCCTGGGAAATCCCAGGGACAGAGGAGCCTGGCAGGCTACAGTCCATTGTGGCCCAAGAGACGGAAATGACTTTGTAACTAAACCACTACCACCTCCCCACCAGAACTGGTCAAATGGTCAGAATTGGTATTTATATGTCTTCTTTCCTCCGTCATCTACCCCAGGCTCCTTTGCCCTCAGTTAACATATTGACTGATTGCGTCTATAGTTGCTGTGGTGATCTAAATCTTTATTTGTGTGTATTTTGATTTCTGTAGTTTTCACTCAAAACTGCAGCTTAAACGAGGTGATTGGTTATTAAAAACAAATAAAAAAAAAAAACCAAAACTCTGTATGAGATCATAGGTATGTGTCAAGGAAGAGGTGGCAATGAGGCAAACAGAGGCACACTGAGAATTTGAGTTATCTGCATCTATAATTTGTTCGAGGCTTTGGGACATTTTGATGAGGTGTTCTTAAGTATGCTTGACTTTCTGACTTGGTGGGTCAGATAACATCCAGTCCACAAGGGATGGTCCATATTTCATGAATTCTTGCTCTCCACTGACAGGAATCCAATCACCATGTAGCAATAACAAGCCCAGACTGCCTCTCAAAAGGAAGATAGCTACATGCCAAAGAGTACGTGGCTTTTCCTCGAAACCCAGGGGACTCCACTGCACTTCTTCACTGAGGTTTGCCACAGATGTCATACAGCAACTTAGACCTACACACTCACATCAGACGCCACTGGATCTCCAGGAATCCTAAGTGTAAAGTGTTAAAAACTGTCAGGAAGCATTTAACAGGAGGCTTCCTGTGTGCTGTTTGGGATCTGTCAGGAATTCTCTGTTCCTTATTAATTCCTGAATATTCAGGAATTAAGAGGAGAGGCGAGCCTCTCCAGGGGGGCTGAGGAATCCAGGCATTTCCTTCATTAGTGTTTCTATATGGTGATAAGTACCTTCTTCCTTCTTGTGAACCATACGGTAAAAGTGATTGTTTACAACTCTCTCTCGCTCTTTAATATGGATCGCCTATGTTTTCTAAGTCTGGAATTTTAATCTTTATCTTTGCTGAGAATAACTACAGTATATATGCCCACACCATGTTGATTAAAACACCTTTGCTCCATCAGAGCTCTGGTCCCCCTGTCTTGCTTTCTTTCCCTCTCCCTCTCTCTCTTTTTCAGGCTGATCCCCTGGAGCACAGAGGCCCTCTGAGTTCACTTTCCTGCCCGGGCTTCTAAGACCCTCTTGAGAAGGCGCTCTGTGCCTTCACCCTATTGAGAAGGTGGCTGAGGCCTCCATGAACAGAGTAAGCCCCGTGCAGGGGCTTTATTGTCTTTCTGCATACACCAAGGAATATCAGCCTCTTTCTCTCTCCTTTACTTTCTTATTGGTTGACTCCGGACCACCAGGTTCCAGTCCATTAAAAGACCTCAACAAGTGGCGCCCAGAACAGGAGCTTGGTATACGTAGGCAAATTCGGATGCGGTGACCTCAGGGCCTCCTGAGGCCGGTGAGTACTAAGACACGGTAAGATGACTGGAAAGCCCCATCACTTTTCTATTTTACTTCATCACTTATTTAAAGTTCAGGGATCTAATGAAACGTATGCTTATTTTTTAGCTAGATTAGAAACTGCTATTTCCCATACTGTAATTGGAGAAGAAGCCAAAAGGCAACTAGAGAAATTACTTGCTTATGAAAATGCAAATCAGAAATGTCAAAAAGCTATAGCTCCAATTCGTGAGACAGGGACTATTATTGATTATTTGAAGGGTTGTCACAATCTAAGATTAGAAACTCAAAAGATGCAAATGCTAGCTGAAACAATGGTTGCTGCCTTAAGAAAGGGAAATGAAGGATGCTTTACATGTGGAAATAAGAACCATTTAAAAAGGGACTTCCCTAAGAAAGCTAAAAAAAAAAAAGAAAAAGAAGAAGAAGAAAAAACCTCCAAAAATCTGCCCTCGCTGCCTTAGAGAAATGCATTGGGCCAAAAATTGTAACTCTAAATTTGACACTGAAGGAAAACCTATTCCAGGAAACTCCAAGCAGGGGATCCCCCAGGTGCCCTTCAACAAAAACCAGGGGCAAATTCCATCTTTTACCTCAAATCCTCAACAGCTGGCAGTGCTGCCATCAATATACCAGCTTTGTTTTTAGATAATATGAAGTTAATGAGCTGTATTCAAATTCAAATTCACATAAACTGAACAATATTAAATATAATATTTATTTAAATATGAATATAATTTAAATATAATTGTTTGCTAATCTAATTAAGACATGTCTTAAGTCATCAACATTATATAATACTTTTATTATGCCTAGGTTTGGTAACTCTTTAATATATATATATATATAAATGAGATGAAAACTTTTAGATAAACTCTATTAAAAATAATTATATTTTAATAGAATAATCTATTATTATAATCTAAAATAATCTCGAGATTGAGATAACTTAAATTTTTAGAGTTGTACTAAACTAAATAATAAAAGTTTATTAAATAGCTAGGTCATTTCCAAATAAAATAAGATTTTAAAACATTAATTACTAAACATTAATTTCCTCTTACAAAAAGTTTTTCTTACAGAAAAACTAAAGA
>SJXQ01009272.1:0-77350 GCA_006408695.1 Aepyceros melampus | reverse complement strand
CTTAAAGATATACAACTAGAATTAAAACATATTGAAGAATCTTGTTCTCCTTGGAACTCTCCTATTTTTGTTATAAAAACGAAATCTAACAAATGGTGTCTCCTAACAGACCTTAGGAAAGTTAATGCCTCTATGAAACCTATGGGAGCATTACAACAAGGAATCCCATCACCTACCACTATTCCTCAAAACTGGCATATCTGGAATATTTTGGAGAAATTTCATTTCATTATCCTTCTGGTAAGCTGTGGAATTTCTTCAAAAATAGTGAATTTATTATTTCTCACATTATCAGCTCACAGCCTATACCACAGGCTGAGGTTTTTTATATAGATGGGACTAAAAACACCAAAGCTTCATTCTGGTCTCTTAAGGAATATAAAGTCTTTTATACTAAATTTCATTCTGCTCAATAAAATGAATTATATGCTCTTATTTAAGTTATTTGCCTACATCCTTACCCCATTAATATAGTCTCTGATTCTGTAATTCTATTTTTGTGTTAAAAAATATAGAAACCTCCACCATAAACTCCAATCAACTTATTATTGAACAACTCTTTTTCGAACTACAATCTGTTGTTAGAAACCGCAGTTCTCTCATTTATATTACACATACTCGAACACGTTCTTGTCTTCCCGGCCCCATGACATATGATAATGAACAGGCTGATAAACTGGTTTCCTTTGCTACTCCAGAGGAACAGCATGCTCTGTTGCATAACAATGCCGGCTCCCTACACCAGCTATGGAAAATCCCATACCGCCAGGCTAAAGAAATTATTAGTAATTGCTCTACCTGTAGACCCCTACAACTTCAACCCATCGCACAAGGTATGAATCCTCGCGGTCTGCAACCTAATGAACTACGGCAAATGGATGTAACTCATTGCCCTGAACTTCCTCCGTTTTCTTTCCTACATGTCTGCATAGACACAAATTCCTCTTTTATCTGGGCCACACCTCTTCACGGCGAGGCTACACAACATGTTATACCCTGCCTATCTTTCTAGACACTTTAAACAATTTTTACAGTATGTTTCTATTAAACATATTACAGGTATTCCTTATAATCCACAGACACAAGACATAGTCAAACAAACACATCACACACTAAAGTTACAAATAAAGCATTTAAAAAAAGGGGATACACAGGTACACTACTGTCTTCCTTATCTAAAGCAGACTTTACTATATTCCAACATAAGATATTTTCTAAACCTATAACTATTGTTAATACAGTTTTATTTGTTTTAACTTTTTTTTAACCTCTTTGGAAGATTCAACCCAAGGGAGCCCCTGGCATTCAAAATGGAGATGAAACAACAAGAATCCCAGGAAGAAGAAATTCCAATTCAGGCTCTGTCCACTCCAAAGATCTCCAGAAAGCACTGCCCTCGGCGGCATCACCCCTATGATCTCCCCACTTGGGGACAAATAAAAACCCTTACTAATTGAGCTGAAAATTTGATCTCTCAACAGGGATTGCCTCGGAGTCCTGAATACATTCTCTGGCAAGGCTCAGTCTTTTGACCTGTACCTCCCCCAGCTCGAGCTCAACTAATACCCAACTCCCCTCTATTACAGGTGCTTGAATGGACAGAGAGAGGACCAATAGTTTCAACTAATGACTCTATATGCATGTCCCCTCCCTAGAACGTGAAGGAGCCATCACACCCTGGGGAGGAAGGAAAACTAATTAACATTTCTTTAGGCTATGCAGTCCTTCCATTGTGCCTGGGCCCAGAGAAATTATGCATAAACAGCAACCAACAAACTTGGGCTTTCTTCCTGGCTCTGAAAGAAGACTTTTGGACGTTGCTTGGATTATTTACTACCCTTTCTTTGTCTGTAAATCATATTTATACTACTGAGACTTTGGGGAAAGAGTTAGGAAAAGAGGAAAAATTATAAAACAAAAAAAATTATACAAAGGGTTTACTTATAAAAACTTTATTTATACTCCTGTTCGTTGGGACAAGTGTCAAACCAAATAAAAAAAATCAATGTTTGCGGCTAATCATACAATTGTTGATTAGGGACCCCATGGTATGTGGTTATCTGACTGCTCAGATGATATTAACAACACTGTGTGATATGGAAGGTCACTGACACTACGATGGAACATTACTATGACAAAGGACCTCTTGGGTGGCTTGATGGTGGATTAGCCCCACTTCGTCTTAGAATTGTCCTCAATAAACAGAGTGGACCTGAACAATGGGACATTTGGAAACTTGCTGCAAACACCAGAGCAGGAAAGAACTTAAAACTTGGACCGGACATTTCATAGGGAACAGTCGTGGTCATAGTAACTATTTTTTCTGCTATAATCAGTCATATTTTATACAGGCTTGTGTCCTGTTTCCTTTTGTTATAGCCATATAAAATTTACAATTTAATAAGACTTTTATCTTCTGTAACTTGTATTAATTGCAAACGATATACTTATTGTAACTCTTCTATTTCTTTAAGCTACTCAATTTCGTGTTCAGTTCAGTTCAGTCACTCAGTCATGTCCAACTCTTTGGGACCCCATGAATTGCAGCATGCCAGGCCTCCCTGGAGTTCACTCAGACTCATGCCCATGGAGTCAGTGGTGCCATCCAGCCGTCTCATCCTCAGTCGTCCCCTTCTCCTCCTGCCCCCAATCCCTCCCAGCATCAGAGTCTTTTCCAATGAGTCAACTCTTCACATGAGGTGGCCAAAGTACTGGAGCTTCAGCTTTAGCATCATTCCTTCCAAAGAAATCCCAGGGCTGATCTCCTTCAAAATAGATTGGTTGGATCTCCTTGCAGTCCAAGGGACTCTCAAGAGTCTTCTCCAACACCACAGTTCAAAAGCATCAATTCTTCGGTGCTCAGCTTTCTTCACAGTCCAACTCTCACATCCATACATGACCACAGGAAAACCCATAGCCTTGACTAGACGGACCTTTGTTGGCAAAGTAATATCTCTGCTTTTCAATACGCTATCTAGGTTGGTCATAACTTTCCTTCCAAGGAGTAAGCGTCTTTTAGTTTCATGGCTGCAGTCACCATCTGCAGTGATTTTGGAGCCCCCAAAAATAAAGTCTAACACAAACCCATCTCCCTAGGCTAAGTGCTAATCAAAAGCCCTAACCCTCCAGTTCATTATTTGTATTTAGACTTAGTACTATATATTTATCCTATTTAAATGTCTTATTCTGGCCCCGTGGTTTTCACTTTCTTCCAGCAGCTATAGGCTTCCTTAAGGTGTATGGGGCCTGAGTGGGAGGGTTTCTGCCCTTTGTTGCTCCTGGAGCAGCTCAGATAGTAGGTTTGATATTTTGAGTTACCATGAAGGGTTTTGCTTGAAAAAGGTGGTCTACTGCTTAAACACACAATTGAAAACCACCATTCTAGCCTTCAGATAAATGTCAGTCTTGAAGGTCAAGGCATGTTTAGAAAAAGTTATTCCTCATACAAGCTTTTCTTATGGATTTTCTTCATGCATTGGAAGTCCCTCTCTCTGAATAGGGGCTTTCCTGATGTCTCAGACAGTAAAGAATCTGCCTGCAGTGTAAGAAACCCAGGTTTGATCCCTGGGTCAGGAAGATCACATAGGGAAGGGAATGGCTACCCACTCCAATATTCTTGCTTGGAGAATCCCTTGGACAGAGGAACCTGGTGGGCTACAATTCTTGGGGTCTCACAGTGGAACACAACTGAGTGAATCAAGGCATGTTTAGAAAAAGTTATTCCTCATACAAGCTTTTCTTATGGATTTTCTTCATGCATTGGAAGTCCCTCTCTCTGAATAGGGGCTTTCCTGATGTCTCAGACAGTAAAGAATCTGCCTGCAGTGTAAGAAACCCAGGTTTGATCCCTGGGTCAGGAAGATCACATAGGGAAGGGAATGGCTACCCACTCCAATATTCTTGCTTGGAGAATCCCTTGGACAGAGGAACCTGGTGGGCTACAATTCTTGGGGTCTCACAGTGGAACACAACTGAGTGATTCATTTTCACTTTTCACTTTCTATAGGGTTGGTTGATATTTCACCCCTTTATAGACACAGCAGCATAATCAGTGAATTGTTAGGAAATTTCAGTCTTCCCACCTGGGAATCTGATTCCGTAGGTCCAGGCTGGGGCCCTGGTAATAGCGGGGATTTTTAAAAATCCCTGCAGGTGATTTTGATGTCCAGCTGAAGTGGAGAAGCTCTAGCTTATTTTTCTTGGCAAGATGTGTCATCTCTTGCTATTACTCTCTGGAGGGTCGCTGGGGGAGCTGGGAGTGGGTGGTATAGGGCTCTGACCAGAGAGTGACTGACTTCACCAGCACACACAGCTAGTGTTCTTCGCTTATGAGAAAAAAAAAATTATGTGGCCTATTTTATCCCTCATGGAATTTTTTTATTAATCCAAAAATGCCAGTTTATTTTTAAACCTGAAAACCCTAAAAACAAAAGGAGAAAATCTCCGCTAGAGAGAACCTCTTGTGCTGCAATTAGTATGCTAAAAATTAGCATCGTATAGGGGTAGAAGCTAGTTATTCATTTGACAGGAACAGTGAAGAAGCAGACGTTTTGTTCTTTTGCCCTTGTGGTCCTGCACACTTCGGCGCAGTGGACTGGGTCTAACCACAGACGCAGGACAGCAGACTCTGCTCGTCTCCACACACCTGCCTCCTGTCCAAGCTGCTCTCCTTTCAGTCTGTTTCCAGAAGCTTCTTCCTGTGCCCCCTGCCTTGAGTGGACTGGGGGTGGGGAAAAGGGGAGTTGCTCTCTGCACCTCTGTGGCAGTTTTGATGACTTCCCTTTGCTGACATGCCAAGCTGGGACATTTCTTCTCCCATACCTAAGTTTGCAGCACTGTCATGAAGAGCTGACAGTAAAGCAAACAGGAGATATCTTCCAGTTTTCCTTAGAAAGAAAAGTTTCAATGTGCATAACACGTTTTTTCATTTTTTTCTGACTTACTCCTTTTTATCTACTCCCTTTTGAAAGAAAGAAAGAAAGAAACAAACAGAAAAAAAGAATTAGGTGTTCAATATGGCTGGGCACCTAAAGTGGAAATCTTTTGAGAGAAATAAAATTTTAAAAAAACTTTTATTTTATATTGGGGTATAGCCAGTTAACAATGTTGTGATAGTTTCGAGTGAACAAAGAAGGGACTGAGCCGTAATACACATGTATCCATTCTCTCCCAAACTCCCCTCCCATCCAGGCTACCATAAACATTGAGCAGAGTTCCATATGCTCTACAGTAGGTCCTTGTTGGTTATCCATTTTAAACATAGCTGGGTGTACATGCCCATCCCCGACTCCCTAACTATCCCTTCCTCTCATTCTCTCCCTACCCCCAGCCCCGGCAACCATAAGTTGTTTCCCTAAGTTCATGTGTCTCTGAAAGAAATAAAATTTTGAATTAAAATCTGAATGATTTCTCTGAGATGTTTAACTGGAGCATAGTTATCAACACTCATAAACACACCCAGAATGGTATACACATTCTGTGGTTAGCACTATGATATTATCTGTACATAAAGAATCATTAATTATGAAATATAAGGTATAATATTTAAGTAATGTAATCACCAACCTCAGTAACAAAATAGCATTAGGAAGTGGTTGGCCAAACATTTTGGCTCTTCTCGTTGAAAAGGCATAGTAATATTCTATAGCTCTTCCAACTACTATTTACTATTTGGATAAGTATTGCAAGACTAGGGCTCTTTCTACTTGTTGATTTTTTTTTTCTAAATTATACTTGGCACTTCATCTTGAATTTCTAAAAATCTGGAGGGAACAGCTGGTGCTCTAATAAATATTCAGGCCAGCTATTTTAATGCTTTGTACTTAATTAAGTCGTCCTAATAAAAGAGGAATACTTGACTTAAGCATTTCTCAAAGTATAATGTTTTGCTTCCAACAAAAATTTCCCCCAACTGTTAATATTTCCCTGAAGCAGCCTTAAAACTTAATTCTGCCAAGTGAGTAGTTCTAATCACTTCTGAAGCATTTAATGCCAAAACTCAGTTTTCCTGTTTTAAGGTACAGTCCTATTAGTATAGCCAAGCCCCTTGTGAAAATTCCACAGTCATTGACCTTTTAGAAGAATTCTTTGTAGGGTCCAGTATTAAGAGAGTGATAAAATGTTCACCTTGAGTTGGGCATTCTCGTGGTCTGGTGGTAGACAGAAGTCTGGTGGTAAGCAGTTTGGATTCTGAATGTGTCTGAATTTTTACCCCAGTTTTATCCCCAGACTTGTGATCTTAGGCTACTTACTCACCTTACAGTTAGGTCTCCTTATCTGCAAAATGGCATTTTTAGTAGTAATATTAAGACCCAGCATCTATCTCATAGTTGTGAGGATTTAGAGGAGTTAGTATATATAAACTGCTTGGAATGATCGATAGGTATTAGCAATTATTACTCTTATTTTCCTCTATGCCTATAATTTCATTTTGGTGGGTTTTTTCTCTTGACTTCTTTCAGAACCATTACAGTAATCTTACACTGTAACATATATTTTTTTGTTCTCTATAATGTTCTGCCTACATAAGTACATTCCCAAAATAACTAAAGGGAAAAAGGACCTAACAAATGTTCACAGTGTTCTTTTCATTGTAATGAATGGCATGTAAGTCTTATCATGGATACCAGACCATGAATTCCTGCTGATTGTTGATTGTTAATGTTCCCATCTTTCTTTACCCAATTGGATTCACCCTTCATTTTCTCAGCAAACCAGACTGTCTCATGTTGGTGTTTTGTACTGGGAAGTTGAGTTTCTATTGTTGGATCTTGGTGTTAGGCCTAGCACCTGGGAGAAATAGAAACATCTTATTAAAATCTGTTAAATCTGGATATTTTGAGAATACCTAGATGGCTGTAAACATATGTATTTCGCTTTTGTAGTATCATAAGTCCTGTATATTTTAGTCATCGTTTTACTCTGTATTTCCAACACATTCTTTTGTGAAGGTGAACACTGAGTTGGCGATACAGATAATTCAGACTTTCCCCTGGATGTCTTTCCTGCTAATGAAGAAGTAGGATTTTGGTTAGAATTCTAGTATTCTTGCCTGGAGAATCCCATGGATGGAGGAGCCTGGTGGGCTGCAGTCCATGGGGTCGCAAAGAATCAGATACGACTGAGTGACTTCACTTTCACTTTTCACTTCCATGCATTGGAGAAGGAAATGGCAACCCGCTCCAGTGTTCTTGCCTGGAGAATCCCAGGGATGGGGGGAGTATGATGGGCTGCCATCTATGGGGTCACACAGAGTTGGACACAACTGAAGCGACTTAGCAGCAGCAGCAGCAGCAGTATCACCAGATGCAGAAGACCTAGGCTGCCCTATTTCCAAGCGTAATTCTCTCTCTAATTGGGCTTAACTCTAGGAGAAACAGCCAGGGGATGCTAATTCAGTAGGTACAAGGAGCCTGGGCCTTCATTCCCATGCTGAAGTTGTTCAGAAAGCCCCAGCCATTGAAGGAAGAGAGGAGAGGTGAAGGGAGTGTTAGGTAGAAATTTCATTATATTCAGTTCAGTTCAGTTCAGTCGCTCAGTCGTGTCCGACTCTTTGCGACCCCATGAATCGCAGCACGCCAGGAGTCCCTGTCCATCACCAACTCCCGGAGTTCACTCAGATTCACGTCCATTGAGTCAGTGATGCCATCCAGCCATCTCATTCTCTGTCGTCCCCTTTTCCTCCTGCCCCCAATCCCTCCCAGCATCAGGGTCTTTTCTAATGAGTCAACTCTTGCATGAGGTGGCCAAAGTACTGGAGCTTCAGTTTCAGCATCATTCCTTCCAAAGAAATCCCAGGGCTGATCTCCTTCAGAATGGACTTGTTGGATCTCCTTGCAGTCCAAGGGACTCTCAAGAGTCTTCTCCAACACAAGATGATCTATGTGGCACGATCGGATATTATAAGAGCACTTAAATTTTTTTTTAATTGGAGGGTAATTGCTTTACAATATTGTGTTGGTTTCTGCTGTATAGCTATGTGACTCAGCTGTATGTATACATATATCCCCTCCCTCTTGAGCCTCCTTCCACCCCATCCCCATCCCATCCCTCAAGGTCATCACAGAGCACTGAGCTGGGCTCCCTGCCTTCTATAGAAGCTTCCCACTAGCTAACTATTTTATACGTGATAGTGTAGATATGTCAGAGGTACTCTCTCAATTCATCCCACCCTCTCCTTCTGCCACTGTGTCCACAAGTCCGTTCATAAGAGCATATTTAAAGTCATTTTAGGTTACCCATAGCACCCCCAAAGTGCTGCTTTAGATTGACTCACTGACCTTACCATCCATTGATGGTTTGTGACTTGCCAGGGAAGGCACTGGAGTTTCCTCCTGGTCCCCCTGCCCTCCGCTGGCTGGTTTTCAGTGAGTGTCTGAAGGATGGCTATCTGATGAGCCAAAGCAGCAGATCCCAAATGAACGGCCTGCATGGTTTCAGACTGATGTTTGTGCTACCCCTAGCGTTTCTCAAATTTTAAGTCACGTGGGGATCTTGATTAAAATGCATTTTTTGGTTCGGTGGGCTTGAGAAGGGCCTAAGATCTGGTTCATTAACATGCTCCCAGGTGAGGCTGATGCTGCTGCTTCACTGATCTCATTTTTAGTTGCAAGGATCTAGACCATTTCAAGGAGAAGGCAGTGGCAACCCACTCCAGTACTCTTGCCTGGAAAATCCCATGGACGGAGGAGCCTGGTAGGCTGCAGTCCACGGGGTCGCACAGAGTTGGACACAACTGAAGCGACTTAGCAGCAGCACAGCAGACCATTTCACACTACTTTTCCTTTAAATTGACTCCATTTTTAAACTTTAAATACATTTATTTAAAAAAGAAACTTGAAAAATATCACTATTCAAATCCGTACAATGACAACTATATGGCTTGTTAACTTCTAGGTAGCTCTTGGTGCCTGCTGGCAGGCCTGAGTTGCAGACTTATTTTCCTTTGTGACAGTGGAGGTTAACAAGTATACCAAGTGCTCAACATCCTGGCATCTGATGGAGACTTTCTCCTTGACTAGACCAGAGGATTAGGAGAGAGTTGAAAAGAAAATGACTTTCTTCTTCTAGGTTGTTTAATGCTGTATTCTAAAATTGTCTCCTCTGTCACCAGAGGTCACCAGGGAATCTCACTTTGGGGAACACTGCTTTTAAGTAATTTGCAGGAAGACATGCATTTATAAGCTAAAACCTGTTAGTAAGATGGATGAATCTCTAGAGAAAAAATGACTGGGGGGATGTGTTCAAATTTTTGCCTACTCTAGATTCTATTTCCTATTGGGAAAAAAGAGGGGTACTCCCAATTTCTGAAGTGTTGCTAACCCCAGCCCCAATGAATAGTTACATCTTAGGTATGAAAGGTAAATGCTTTGGGAAATTGATTTAGACGAACGGAAAGTCAACCTGAAATAGTTGGAAACCTATCTCAGTGGGCTTCTTCCGCTACTCTTCTGTCTCCTCATCCTTCAATTTACTATTGATTATGTTCAATTTGGAATGAATTTATTTGCTGCATTTTTTAGAATTTGTTTTTGTTTTTCAGTCATTAAGTTGTGTCCGACTGGTCGTTAAGTTGTGTCCGACTTTTTGTGACCCCATGGACTACAGCATGCTAAGAGGCTTCCCTGTCCTTCACCATCTCCTGGAATTTGGTCAGACTCATGTCCATTGAGTTGATGATGCCATCCAACCATCTCATCCTCTGTCGTCCCCTTCTCTTGCCCTCAGTCTTTCCCAGCATCAGGGTCTTTTCCAATTAGTCGTTTTTTCACATCAGTTGCCAAAGTATTGGAGTTTCAGCTTCAGCTTAGTTAGAATAGGGTACTTTACTTACACTTTTCTATTGTAAAAACAATACATCAACATTATTATACTTTTTTAAGAAAAAGAAACTGTACTGCATTCCCAACAATAACTTTCAGGTCAATTTTATTAAAAGTAGAGAGTCTTAGTCAAATCCTCTGAGAGCAGTGAACAAACACCCCAAAATAAACAGAAAGCCCATTTTAGAGTTTTAGTGGCGGACATCTACAAGAACTCGGATTTAGCAAACCACAGTTACTTAACTTTGTGAAGTAAAAATGTGCTTTTCCATCACTAGCTTTTAAGCATTTCTTCTGACTTTACCAGTATTTCTCCCCTCAGGACAACATTTAGAATAAGTATTTCAACATACAGAACAAATACCTTGTGAATAAACATCAATTTCACACAACAACAATGACAACAAAAAATCAATAAATCTGCTTTAGGCATTTGAAAGCCCCTGTACTTTTAAAGGAAGGAGATATAGTGTTCAGTAACTGAAAAACAAAACCTTCCAAACATGAGCTCTTAGCTTTAGATGTTTTTCAGCATGACCTTTACTTGGGCAGAAAAATGTAGTTGGGAACTACATTGTTCCCACTGGATGTTTCCTTGAAGGTATCTGCTTATCAAGGATGGACAGCAACTGCCCACATGGTAACTCACGTGAGTAAAGCTAGTTAGTTTTTTTTTTTTTTTTCCTAATCTCATAACTGGAATCCTGGGGAAATAGTGGTTTTTTTTTTTTTTTTTTTTTTAGTACTTTTTAGCTTTGTTGATTTTTGAAAGAATAAATTGAGTGAAGAGGTGACTTGATAAGATCATTATATGTGGCATTTTAATTTTTTTCCTGTCTGTAAGATTTAATAATCTCTAGTATTCTTACTATATGCTCTGAGAGTTTTACAGTTGCTTTCCAGTGAGGGCCTGAAACAACTGCATAAAAGTTAGAAAATAATGTCTTATTTATCCTTTTATAGAAATGAAAGGATTAGTTCACTAAAAAGAGGACTGAAATATCTTTTATATTTTGTGAAATACATATATTCCATTTAAAATTGATATATATCCTTGGAATTTTTGCATAGTAAATGTTGATTTATGTCTTTGGCTTTCTTTTTTTTTTAATGAGTAGATACGTGCTTTCTTTGGATAAAGAAAGAGACACTACTTAAATGACTATATGACCTCCAAATAATTTAATTGGCAAGAATACTGGAGTGGGTTGCCATGTACTTTTCCAGGGCATCTTCCTGACCCAGGGATTGAACCCGGGTCTCCTGCATTGCAGGCAGATTCTTTACTGTTTGAGCTACCTGGGAAGCCCTAATTTGTGATAAAAGATTAAAATGTCCTTATTATAGCTTCCTATAAAGATGCAAGAGCTTCCCTGGTGGCTCAGACGGTAGAGAACCTGCCTGCTAATGCAGGAGATGTGAGTTTGATTCCTGGGCTTGGGAATATCCCCTGGAGAAGGGAATGGCTACCCACTCCAGTATTCTTGCCTGGAAAATTCCATGGACAGAGGAGTCTGGTGGGCTACATACAGTCCAGTGTGGGGATCGAAAAGAGTTAGATAAGACTGAACGACTAACACTAACAGTATAAAGATGCAAACTAAATGAAACTTTTTTTTTAAGTTAAAAATAAAACTCAAGAGATCAATCTTAGTACCTAATACTTAAGCAGGAAAAAACACTGTTCTTGCTGTTTTGGTTCTTGAATGAAGACTAGAAAATAAACTCTTTTGAAGTACGAAATTACTACAGCCTAGCTGGAGGCACCAACAAATCATTAATTATTGCTGGAAAGCTTTCAGAATGCAGCTTTTTCATTTCAAGCATCGTTTCTATTGAATCCCCCTCTTCCCCCTGCCCCCTTTTCTGTGAATTTAATTTCAGAACTGAGAAGATAGGACTTTTTGCTTTGGGGGTAACTAAATCTCTTTCTCACACTTTAAAAAGGATAGCCTGCTGATAAAAACATGGAAGGTTGAAATTGTTTTGAAGAGGAATGGCGTTCAAATATTCGAGTGTTCTTTGGCAAGTCTTTGCAATGCTCAGGTACGGGAACTACCATTTAATTGGTCTTTTGCATTCTTGATTATATAATCTCAAGACTTACACATTGAAATGGACCTGAAAAATCGGTTCCACCTCTAGGTATTGGCCCCCTTCCCCACCTTTCTCCCTCTCTTAATAGAATCCTTTCTTTTTTCCCATCAACCTTTGCCTCAAAGCCCCCAATTTATAAAGCAGGGACAGCTGGTGTTCTGGGCGCAGAGCATCTCTGTTGTCTCAGCAGTTCTGGCCTTGCTGCGTGGGGAGAGTGTGAGGAGGGGACGGCAGCGGGCGTCGTGGCAGATTTGATGTAGTGCTGAGGACGATGGAGAAGTTATCTGTGTACCATTTATTCCTTGAATGAGGATGAAGTTGGCATTTGACCTGGAAGCTGGGTGCTGGCTGAACTGCCCAAGTTTCCTGAGTCCCAGTGCTCTGACTGCCTTTGGTTCTACTAAACAGTTTGGGGCGGTCACTTTGATTAACATCAACCTTGCTTATGTTAAGTAAGTATCAGGTTATTTATTATGCATTACTCTTGTGCTTTGGAATGAGCAGACTCAAAAACTCCTTCTTCGTATGGATTCCATATGTGGCTTTTAAGTCAGCAGAGACACAAAAGCTTCCAATTAAATTGCACATAAAGTTGCACGTTGAATAGATTAAGCTTGATGGCATAGGTATTATCTGAAATTCTTTGTCATCTCTAATATTGTTCGTATTTCACTTAAGCTATTAGATGTTGGGTGATTCTGTGGTGATGAACTAAACCTACGAATTCACACGTGTCCTATTTGGGTTTTTTATTACTGAACGAATATGCCCATGGGGTTTGTTATTTGTTTTGCACTGATGTGCTCCATATAAAATTACAAGAAGATTTTTTAAAAAATGATACGTTTACTCTTTATTTCTTCCTCACCCCAGCTTCCCACTCCCCCTACCGTCTGCCCCACAAACAATGCAGAGAACACTGAGATTTTAAAATAGGGGTTAAGGGTTCAAACATTGGCCTTGGCACTGCCAAGCTTTGTGACTGTGAACAGCTGTGTCATCATGTTGGTCTTTTTCTTATGGGCAAAAGTGGCTAACAGCAGTGCCTACCCCGGGTTATTATAAAGATTCAATGAGATGATGCACAGGCCCAGCCTGAGGGTGCAAGTGCTCCGTGACTGCTGACCTTGGAATCAGGTGTGGAACGGGTGACTGCTTGGGACAGGTGTAGGCTTTTGATTCATCATCACCTGGGAAAGGTGTTGTCAGAGTCCAGGAGCCTCAGCTTGCTCTACTAGGGAAGTGCTGTCTGTATGACAAGACTTTTCTGGCGAAACTTTGTTTCCTTTGGTGTTTCACCTACTGGAAGAGATTGTATCTCCAGGCTTCCTTTGGCAATTTCCTTTCCTTCCTTGCCTTCCTCTCAGATCTGTCTGAGAATTTAGGTTTCGAGCCAAGTAGCTGCTCGGTTCCCTTGCCTGCTGGACCCTGAATTCCTCTCCCCTCACGTTTAGCTGCAGCTGTTCATCTTATCCATTGTTGGCATGACCCGATCACCCCTCCATTTCTTTAATCACAAATACCAGCATTTCTCACGGTTTGCCTTAGAGGGTCATTTTGAGGCCACGGACCTACCTGTTTTTTTTTTTTTTTTAAATGGTAGTATATGTAGAACATTACAGTTCCAATAAAATAATAATTCTAATAATAGAAATATGTCTGGAAAAATGGCTAAATATAGCAGGTATCCAGTAATTGTTAACCAAAATAAGTTAATCTAATCTATAGTAATTTTCTTTCTCAATAACCATTTTTCAATTGATGTATAACTAATCTACAATATTGTGTTTTAGGTATACAGAAAAATGATTGAGTTATACATATACATATTCTTTTTCACATTTTTTTCCATTATAGGTTATTGTAAGATATTGAATATAATTCGCTGTGCTATATAGTAGGTCCTTGTTTATCTGTTTGATCCATAGTAGTCTATAACTGTTAATCCCAAAGCCTACTTTGTCCTTCCCTGTCCCCTCATCCCCTTTGGTAACCATAAGTTTGTTTTCAATCTGTGAATCTATTTCTGTTTTGTAAATAGTTCTTTTTTTTTAGATTCCACGTTATATGTGGATATCATATAGATATCATATGAGATTTTTCTTTCTCTGTCTGACTTACTACACTTAGCATGATAATCTCTATGTCCATACATGTTGCTACAAATGGCATTATTTAATTCTCTTTGGTGGCTGACTGTCCATTGTATATAAATACCACATCTTCTTTATCCACTCATCTGTTGATAGACACTTAGGTTCCATGTCTTGGCTATCGTAAATAGTGCTGCAGTGAACATTGGAGGGTACATGTGTCTTTTTGAATTATGTTTTTTTCTGGATATATGCCCAGGAGTAAGATTATAGGATCATATGACTCTATTTTTAGTTTTTTAAGGAACCTCCATGCTATTCTCCATAGTGGCTGCACCAATTTATATTCCTGCAAGAAGTTAGAGGAGAGTTCCTTTTTTTTTTTTTTTTTGGTACACTCCAGAATTTATTGTTTGTAGACTTTATTTTTTTATTTTTTTGTTTGTAGACTTTTTAATGTTGGCCATTTTGACTGGTGTGAGATAATATCTCATTGTAGTTTTGATTTGCATTTCTCTAATAATTAGCAACAATGAGCATCTTTTCATTTACCTGTTGGCCAAATGTATTACTTTCTTAGCTTCAGAAAAAGATTAGCATCGACCTGCGCCCCTCTAAAAAAATTTGTTATGCACAAGTAGGCATGTGTATGAAGTGTAATTTATTAATATAACTTATTTTGATTATAATTACAGATTTTCTAATTTAATTTTTATTTAGATACACGTTTTTGTTACAAATGGTGTTTTATGAGCTGTTGAACTTTAAGGGATCTGGCATTTTAAATTGTTTTCCACTGTATAGGAAGTAAAAAATATGTCTGAAAAATCACTGACATTATAGTAAAAGCAAGCAGTTTCCCTCCCTGAAGTTAGTGCTTTCAGAGTGTGAGCATTTGTCAAGCAGACTTTTGTTTTTCGTTTCCCAAGTTATCATAAGTGATTTCTCTTCCTTCAGCTATATGGATGAAGATTTCTGGAACTAAGATTTTGCCCGGATTGAGACTAGTTTCTGTCCTATTCACTATTAATATATAGTTGTTGTTGTTCAGACGCTGTGTTCGACTTTTTGTGACCCCATGGATTGCAGCCTGCCAGGCACCTCTGTCCATGGGATTCCCCAGGCAGGAATACTGGAGTGGCTTACCATTTCTTTCTCCAAGGGATCTTCCCAACCCAGGAGTCAAACCCTCATCTCCTGCATTGGCAGATGGATACTTTACCTCTGAGCCACCAGGGAAGCCCCATATACACATATATGTATATATACACTTCATTTTTTAAATTTATTCTGCATTTCTAACTAATGGCACCCCACTCCAGTACTCTTGCCTGGAGAATCCCATGGACCGAGGAGCCTGGTAGGCTGCAGTCCATGGGATCGCTAAGAGTAGGACAGGACTGAGCGACTTCACTTTCACTTTTCACTTTCATGCATTGGAGAAGGAAATGGCAACCCACTCCAGTGTTCTTGCCTGGAGAATCCCAGGGACGGGGGAGCCTGGTGGGCTGCTGTCCATGGGGTTGCACAGAGTCAGACACGACTGAAGAGACTTAGCAGCAGCAGCAACTATAGATAAGTTTCCAAAAGTAGGGGAGGTGAAACAGGAAGAGGGTGGAGATGCAGAGGTGGTTTTGGTTACTGTATTGAGGGAGGGATATGCTTGAGAGATCTCAGACTGTGCTGTTCAACAATTAAATTATGGGGTGTTTTACAGCACCTTTCCAACGAAGGGCACAATGCGACTGCTTTTGTAACCCATGGCATGAAGAGTATAGAGGGCCTCCCATGGAGGAGTTGTTGGGACCATGAAGCCCATAGGGACAGTCATTCAAATTGACAAGAGCACACAGGTTGCTTGGAGATGCTCCTCCACGTGTCTCTTGTGTCCTCCCTCTCTGCTGGGTGGTCTAGAAATGCCCTTGGGCCATTACTTAGGGTTGTGTTTGTGGTGAGCAACTTTGAAAGATGAGATCATGTCTCTCTGGGACGAAGTCTCACCTGCTGCTTGTTATAAAGCAGAGGTTCCACAGCTGTGACTCGGACAGAAAGCGGCACTTCTGTGGCTTCCTTCTGGGCGCCTCAGTGTCACCGCCGTTGGACTTCGGGTGAGGAGGACTGGCAGCCATGGCGCCCATGTTGCCTGCTGTGCTGTGGATAACAGTCCTTTGTCTCTGACCCAGGAGTTTTATGTCTTCTGCCAGCTTCCATGAAACAGTCCTGAGGCTGATTTATTACCTTGGAAGCAGAGTAAAAGCAAATGAGGACCAGACACAGGTGTGCTGTGTATAAGTTGAATATAGAGCCAGATAAATGTGTTCAGATGTGTCCTATTTAGGACACGATCACCTGGGCCTCACCTACCAAGAATGTGGTTAGGGAAACCCAGTTTAGAAATCTCAGGGCTTCTCCGACTTCTCAGACCTGATGAGGGCTTCTCAGATGCTTCATAGCTGTACCCCTGGCCAGTGTGACTCCAGGGAACCAAAGGAGACCAAGGCACCTTTTACCAAGAAGTGTAGCATCCTGAGTTAGAGAAGACGGAGAGCTGATGCACAGGAATGGCTGGTGGTAACGGCGCCAGGCCGCAGGATCCAGCATTATTGGTGGCAGTGGAGGAGGGCCCAGAGTACTGGGAGCCTCAGCAGTGCCGGAGGGCACAGGCAGGGCAAGTTGCAGAGACTGTCAGGGGTCTGGCCCTGAGAGATGAGAGATGGGAAAGCCTAGGCCAAGCCTAGGACCAGAGCTGAGCAGGAGCAGGAAGTGCTCATCTCAGAAGCAGGCTGGCTCTGCTGACTTGGACTGAGGACGAGACTTTCTGTTTGCTTTTTGATACATGTGGAATGAATTATTTTCAAGCAATCAGTGAACCGGCTTCTTGGAAAGTGACACTGAGATCACCTCCAAGCTGGTATAGGAAATTAGAGAAGCATTTGAAATGGCACCCCACTCCAGTACTGTTGCCTGGGAAATCCTATGGATGGAGGAGCCAAGTAGGCTACAGTCCATCGGGTCACAAAGAGTTGGACACGACTGAGTGACTTCACTTTCTTTCTTTTAATTAACAGTGGTGTACCTATGAAAGCCAAGTAAGCACATTTGTTCAGAAGAATAACTTGGGTGTGTGTTTTTTCAAATAGAACTGTAAAAGCCTACTTTCTGGTTATCTGCAGTAGATATTCTTCATCCATCAAAAGAATAATATGTCTGTGTGGTACTTGTTGTTCAGTTGCTAAGTCATGTCCGACTCTTTGTGACCCCAGGGACTGCAGCACACCAGGCTTCCCTGTCCTTTACCATCTCCTGGAGTTTGTTCAAACTCATGTCTATTGATTTGGTGATGCCTTCCAGCCATTTCATTCTCTGTCACCCCTTTCTCCTCCTGCCCTCAATCTTTCCCAGCACCAGGGTCTTTTCCAGTGAGTCGGCTGTTCACATCAGGTGGCCAAAGTATTGGAGCTTCAGCATAGTCCTTCCAATTAATAATCTCGGTTGATTTCCTTTAGGATTGACTGATTTGCTCTCCTTGCTGTGCAAGGAGGCCTGCCATGAAGATTCTAGATGGAGAGAGGACTCTGAGGACTCAAATATATGAAATAAGTTGTTATGTTTCCCACTCCTGCTGTTTCCAGTGTGAATCTCATCAGCAGCTAGTCCGAACCAAATTCTAAATAATATTTTTCATTCATTTAATGATATGTAAAAATGATTAACTTCCTTCAGTCATCAGTTGAAATCCATGATGACTGCTAGAGTCTGGGGGATTTATACATTAGGTTAAAAAAAAAATCCATGGATGAGGAAGTGAACTTTGGGGAAATATTTCGGGAGTGAGCGCCTATCCCTGAGGGCTGCCATCACTCATAACTGCACAGGCTGTGAACTGCACAACCCTCTGGGCTGGGCCTGGTGCTTGCTCCCTGGATGTGCACTGTGGCAGCTTCACGCATTGGGCAGCCATCCAAAGGTTTAAATAAGTGGCCTATAAAGTGGGTGATCCTTTTAAGTTGAGTGGATTCAGACATTTCTGTTAGTGTGATAAGCACCACCTGTGCTTTTCACCCCTTGAAGAGGAATCTGGTGATGGTGGGGGCTTCTCATGGGGAGTGGGAACTTTCTGCTGAGGCAGAGGGTTGACAAGGGCTTCTCAGGTGTCTCAGGACCTTGAAGACTGAGCTAAGAAATCTCAGAAGAGAGTCTGCTGTCCAGCTGGTCATCATTGACACCAGGAAGACCTAAAGTCCTGCATACGCCAAATATCTCTTATTGTCCCCTTGAAGCTAAGCAAGTCATTTTTTCACTTTTATGTTAATAAATGAATAAGCTTGATCACTCATGTTCAAAATAATGAGTCCTGTTTATGAAGTAACTCTGCAGTTACCTTTAATTCTTGAATCCAGTATGTTTGTTATCAAAATGAAGGGTCTGCTAACCAAGTTCTTTTCAGTTTCTTAATCCAGTTACTTTTGCTGCTGCTGTTTGGTGGCTGAGTCATGTCTGACTTTTTTGCCACCCCATGGACTATAGCTCACCAGGCTGCTGAACCACCTGGGAAGCGTATATATTTCTTTTAATTATGTATGTAAAGTGTTAGCTAATTTAAATGCACAGATGATGAGAGATCATCTTTATATAGAAAGTTATTCTATTTCATACTTCTGCAAGTAGTTTTAGGGAATAAAGACCTACTATTAACATATAAACTTTTTTTGCCATTCTGATAGCATTCTCCCATGAAACTTGTAATTTTGCAGGGTGGATTTAGGAAGGGGCTAACCAAGGACTTGGGAGTAGATCTCTCCACCACATGGAGATGCACCACCGTTGACTTCTATAGCAGCCTAGTTCTGCTCTGTCATTCAAGTTTTGAGATACATGAGCCAAGGAGAACCTTCATCTTTGGAGCTGGGCAGAGTTACCAGCCTCTAGTGTGTCCCTGTTCCCTTCCAGGCGAGCTGACAACCTCAGGGGAGCCTGAAGGACTCATTTATCGTCTCTATACTCCTTCCATTAGCAGAAGTCCCTATGTTTTACGTAGTAGGATTTTGAATAGTGGCGAGGGCAATGGGACTTGGGATGCTAAGGTCTGGGTTTAAATCTCAACTTCTGTTACCTTCCAGCTATGTTACCCTGACTCATCTTAAGCTTTTTGAGTCTTAGTTTCCTCATAGGCAAAGTGAGGATGTTGGAAAACAGTTCTCCATAAATCTCATGTTTCTTGCAGGATTCTGCAAGCTGAGGTACTGACCACCTTTGTTCTGGATCATCTTTTCAAGTATGTTTGTAGAGTGAAAAGCCTTGGAAGATAGACGCACATGAAAACAATATCTGGGCTCCCTACCTTAAGGGTCCTGTCTTGTAGTGCAGTTCATGATGTGATCCCTCTCTGCATGGTCCTGTGGAAATTGTTGCCCGGGGGACAGGGGCAGATGCTGTGGCTACTGTATTGCTGTGAGTGATGAACCGGCCTTTGTCTCTGACCCAGGGATGGCACAGGTCCTGCTGGCATCTGAAACTGTGGTGGGCTGACTTGTTAGCTGACTAGTAGGTTGAAACCTCAGAATCTGCACAGTACTATCAGCAGTGATACCTGCTCAGTCTTAACTCTATCAGCTTGTTATCTCATCATCTTCTCCACCACCTTTCTTTGCCTTTGTTCAGATCATCAGCATCTTCATTTGCAGGGTTGTAATTCTCCCTTCCTTCCCCCACACTCCATCTCCCAGAGCCTTCTCTATTGGTAAATCTGATCCTGTCACATCACCTGCTTTAAGTACTTACTAGTGTGTGTCTGCTCAGGTGTGTCTGACTCTTTGCAGCCCCGTGGCCTGTAGCTTCTCTGTGCATGGGATTTTCCAAGCAATAATACTGGGGTGGGTTGCCATTTCCTTCTCCACGGGGTCTTCCCAACCTGGGGATGGAATCTGCGTCTCTTCCGTCTCCCGCATTGCCAAGTGGGTTCTTTACCACTAGTGCCACCTGGGAAGCCTTAAGTACTTCAGTTCAGTCGCTCACTCGTTGGACGGGATTAAAGTCAAACTCCATTATAGGGACTTTGCTTATTTCTCACCTCTCATCGGCATCCTGTTCCCAGCCATACCTGTATGGAGCAAAGAGAGGCAAATATGGTGTCCATTATAAAGTATTTGGGTTCCCTAGGTTTATTCTAGGTTCCCTGAGAATATTCTGCTGTGATGCAGTTGCAGTGTTTGCAGGCGTCACCAGGTTCTCTCTGCACCATCCTGTGGGAATAGGGGCTTGGTAACTGGCCCTAGATTGTGAACTTACTTATGTTTGCTGACTATAACTTTGCACTTAGCTCTGCTTTCAGTGATTTGTCTGCCATTTCTGTCTGTGTTCTATCAAAGGTGTGGTATCTACCTTAAAAAGTTGTAAAGAACAAAGAGGCTGTGAGTGTAAAGCACTTATCTCAGGGCCTGGGGGGCTGCTGCTGGAGCTCCTGTAATTGTTCTTAGGAGAGCTGTTTCTAGAATTACAACCTTTGGGAACGCTTTGCTAAACTTCCACTAGGTTATCCCACCCCATCATTTAGCTATACTTCATTTAGCCATTTTGTCCTTCCGCATATATTTCAGAACTGTTTTGAAAACCATGAAAAATACATCAACATCTACTATAGTACTGAAAAGAAAGAGGTTATATATTTTGCTTCTGGCCAGTTTGATGGCATGTATAGAGGGCGACTGTGGGATGCTCTTAGCTACAGCAAGCCTGGCACTCTGCCTTTCTCGGTTTGAGTGGTTCTGGGCAATCTGTTTTGTTTTGTAGTCTCTCTCTTTCCTTTTAACACCCAGTTTTTCACCTCACAGTCTTTGATTCACAGCAAATTGTTTGTTTTTAAAAGGATACATCAAAGGTGGGTTTAAACAGTTAAAATACAAGCTGGCTATTGTGAGTTTTACAAGCTGTCAGATCATATGGATTGTGTTCTATCTAGCTAGGTCCGTCCTTGGAACCATTTTAAACAATGGTGAAAAGATGAAGACCTAGGCAGTGAATCCCTTCCTCCTGTAGGGATTCTGTCGGTGGAATTACACTTCTGTGGGGCCCTTGTTGCAGTGGTCGTCTCTGGTGCTGATTCAGTGAGGGGGTTCCTTTTCCACTGTATTTGAGGTCTTTGTGGGACAGGACCTGAATGAGGTTTCATTCCAGGTCTTGACAGGGCCTGGCTCCTAGAAGGCATTCCAGAAATTGTTCTGCATGCATGAATGCCTAAGTAAGAGAATGTGAGAAGGTCTGGTTAACTGTTAGCCCAACTCAGTCTAATTTGTTCCCACTTTGCTGATGTGGAAAGATGTGCTGGTGCGGGAGCAGGGGCTGACCGCGGAGACGATGGGAAATGCCTGTTTTTCTTGGCTTTTCTCTGCTGAGCTCCCATCCTGCTTGACCTCTCCCTGGAAGCTCAGCAGGCGTGGCTGTGGAGGAAGCCCTCAGTTCCGTCACCCTGACTTCTGTGATCTGTTTCAGCTCAAACCTAGAGGGCTTTCCAACGATCGCGTGTCTTTTGTCGCTTCTCCCACACGCTCCAGTTGGGTTGATAACCTCTTTAATTCCTTAATTCTTTCCGCCTCTATTCCCTTCTCCATCTGTAAAGACTTCTCTCTGATACAATTTTGCATGTCCAGAAGACTGTATTTCCTCCCAGAACCACAGATTCTTCCTTTGTGTTTTAGGACCTTTCTGTTTTTGAGTGAATTGGAATATGTCTGGTAAGATAAGAGAGGTGACTGTATATTTAAAAAAAATCCTATTGGGGCAAAGCATCCAGAACAGATTTTCCTCTGTTTATGGACTGCTTTTATAGCAAACACTTTTTAATCAGCTTCCCTGGTGTCTCAGACAGTAAAGAATCTGCCTGCAATGCAAGAGACCCAGATTCGATCCCTGGGTCTGGAAGATCCCCTGGAGAAGGGAATGGCAACCCATGCCAGTATTCTTGCCTGGAGAATCCCATGGACAGAGGAGCCTGGTGGGCTACAGTCCATAGGGTTGCAAAGAGTTGGATGTGGCGAGCGACTAACACTTTCACTTTGTAATCACATACAAATTAAACTGCATTGAATGAACTGGTTTTATTGCAAAGAATACATTTACTGAAAAAGGGGGAAAAAAGTGCACATATGTGTATGTCAGTTGACAGTATTTGAATATTTGAAATCTGGAACACAGCACGCTCAGATAGGAAAACTTTACATACTGTCACCCAGACTTTGGTCCCAGACAGTCTTCCTTTGTTAGCTTATGTAGGGCCCTTGTGACAAATCTTGATAGTTGTGTGTGTTTGCCTGCTTGTGCTTTCAAGGTCACTGGGGAAAAAAATTAGAGCTTTGCAAACTAGAGGGTATGATATGAATGTAAGTTGTAAGTAATTTTTACTAGGATCATTGTTATGTGCATGGAAATTCTGACATACAAGAGAGGCTGGACACTGTTTTGTTTTCTATTTGTGATATATTTCATGAAAAGCTAACCTTTTAGGGGTCATGATATGGGATGATGTAACCACTATAACCAAAATGATTCCTTTCCATTTATTTATCATATCCTCTCAAAGGGTGACTACTAATCATTTTTAGTTCTGTTCATCAAAGTGATGAAATAAATGGGGACCAGATGTGATTTTATAGATTTTCAATCCTAGATTTCAAACCCTAGGATTTGCGATTTGAATACCATCTCTAAAGATAAAAGGCAAACTTCCTGTATCACTCAGAGCTCTTAATAACTTCATTTTCAATTGTATTATTGGGTGATATAACTAAAGAGGTCACGACAGATACCGAGAATATTGGATTGTTGAAATGAATCTCTCTTTAGATGTGGTGAAGGATTCGTTGGTTTATGGAAGAGGGATAATTGTGGTAGGGTAGTTTTAGCATTTGTATTTCATTTTAACATTATGTTGCTCAGAGTGTCCCCTTTGACTTGGGAAATTATTCATTTTGGATGACAGGCTACATAGTGATCCTACTGAAAGCCCGAGGATGTTAATCACCCTGGTCAAGGATTCCCCTGTCGGGTGTCTAGAGCAGGGGCCCTCACACAGGGTTGGGGAGGGAGAGGCTGTCACTGGGCTCTGATTCCGTCCCAAGGTAATTTACACTCTTGAAACCCTGGCAGCATATACAGACATGCATGCTTTTAACATTTGGAAGAATTGAGAACATTCCCTGTGCACCTGGGGTTTTAGAATGTGACAGTGGAGGCATCGAGGCTGTTTAAAAAAAAAGAAGAAATGGAAAATAAACACAGGGTAGTGGCAGGTAGGTGCTTCCTCCATCAGAGGCTGACAAACTTTTGACTGGAAAGGGTTGAGGATGCTAACGGCATCTTTTGGGGCCAGCCAGCCCCAAAAGGGGTCTGAAGTCCTTGCCATCCTCAGACTCGGGCAAGCTGGGCAGTGTGTCTGGGAGTGCTTATGGGAAGCACAGAGCTCATCTGTGCTCCAACTTCCCCGCCCATCTGTAGACTCAGAGAAGGTGATGCGGACAGTGCCAAGTGATCTTGTTGAATTAAAAAAATACAAAAACCTGAGAGGCAGCATGAGGAAGGCCTGGGTTAGTGAGGTCTGCTATGGCCCAGGCCCCCAGAGACGCAGTTTCTTTGTGTCTGACTTGGAGCTGCCGTGTGCCCGCCTCAGGGAAGACTCTGAAGATTAGAGCAGGAACATGCTCTGCGAGACACTTTCAAATTGCTGGGTCCCATTAGGGGAAATGGGCTTTTGTGGCACTAGCCTGAAGATAATTTTTATCAGATCCCATCGCCTGAGGTCTCACAATGACAGTGGCAGGAGCCCCTCTTAGACCTGGCTTCTCTGCACAGCAGCCCAGCCAGACATTGGAGAGGTGGTTTCCTTCATGCTGTTCCCACAGGGCTGGGGAGCCCCCAGAAGACCCTCAGAGGCCCAGGCAGGCAGAGGTGCCTGAGAAGCAGACAGACCGCAGAACCACAGATGAGAGCGTGTGGGTGCATGTTCAGTCATATCCGACTCTTTGTGATCCCATGGACCGTAGCCCACCAGGCTCCTCTGTCCACGGGATTCTCCAGGCAAGGAACTGGATGGGTTGCCATGCCCTCTTGCAGGGGATCTTCCCAACCCAGGGATCAGACCGATGTCTCTTATGTCTCCTCCACTGGCAGGTGGGTTCTTTCTTTACTTTTTAATTGAAAGATTAATTGCTTTACAGAATTTGTTGTTTTCTGTCAAACTTCAACATGAATCAGCCATAGGTATTATCACTGAACCACATGGCAAGCCCTGATGAGAGCACAGGTGGGGTCATTTCGAAGATGTCGACTCGACCGGCCAGAAGCTGGGGCAGGAAGTGCGTGTTAAGGCCCCAGGCTTCTGGGATGTGCAGGTGGACCTCGAGTCCTGATGGTTTCCATGAAGCTGAGTGCAGCCTGCCTTGCTCTTCTGCTGCCTTTCAATCAGAAGGTTGTGTGCAGAGCGGGGGTCTCTGTTTGCTTCCAGTCAGCTCAGGCCCCGGTATCAGCAGGTAGATGAGGGGCCTCGTGGAGACTTTGCCACTCGAGTGATTCAGCAGAGCTCTTGCAAGGTCTCTCTGTTAGTTAGCTGTCTACAACAGGCGGAATTTGGATTGGCTGAAAAGAAAGGTGAAATGAGGTAATCGGAATTCTGTGATTTTTTTTTTTTTTTTAAGTTCTGGCATCTTGTGTTCTCTGCCTACCAGAAATATTCCAGCAGAACCGTGATAATGCCTTTCATGCGCTAAGCCTTCCAGATGGCAGTTGCTCAGCCAGGGAGAGAAAGAGGGAGTGGTATGTTGGAGATTTATGAGAAAGTTAATGCCCTTCCTCGCATGACCCAGTGAACTCTTGCTCGCTCTCTGTAAGAGCATCCCAAAGCGATCAGGCCTGCAGGGCCTTTAAAAACCACCACCCCTCATTTTAACGGGTGGGTTCACGTTCCAGCTAAAAGGAGTGTGTCATTAGAGAGCTTAAGGTGCTTTCTTAGACAGCTTTCTGGAATCTGGGTAGACTCTGAGTTCCTTGAGGACAGAGGTCCTGCCTTCTCTGGGGAGCACCCGTGTGCCGGGGAGCATGGCATTGGAACCGTGGGCTCCACCTCAGTGCCTCGCTGTTTGTGGGGTCCTGCCCCTGGCTGAGGCATCCTCCCCTTACTCTCTCACTCCGGGGGTGTTCACTGAGCCTGCAGGCCTAGGGCTGCAATACAAGATGGACTGGAGTTCTCGGCCTAGTGGAGGAAAGACATAAATACACATCACGGGAAGCGGTGTGTAAGCCCGAGGAAGGAGTGGTCAGGCAGTGCTTCTCAGGAGGCTGTGTCACTGTGTGTTTTGAGGTGGATTAGGGATTTGCTGAGCAAAACAATTTTACTATATGTGCTGCCATGGCAAATAGATGGAAAACAATGAAAACAGTGACAGACTTTATTTTCTTGGGCTCCAAAATCACTGAAGATGGTGACTGCAGCCATGAAATTAAAAGATGCTTGCTTCTTGGAAGAAAAGCTATGAGAAACCTAGACAGCATATTAAAAAGCAGAGACATTACTTTGCTGATAAAAGTCTGTCTAGTCAAAGCTATATTTTTTCCAGTAGGCATGTATGAATGTGAGAGTTGGACTATAAAGAAAGCTGAATGCCAAAGAATTGATGCTTTTAACTATGGTGTTAGAGAAGACTCTTGAGAGTCCCTTGGACAGCAAGTAGATCAACCCAGTCAGTCCTAAAGGAAATCTGTCCTGAATATTCATTGGAAAGACTGATGCTGAAGCTCCAATACGTTGGGTGCCTGATGCGAAGAACTGACTCATTGGAAAAGACCCTGATGCTGGGAAAGATTGAAGGCAGGGGAGACGGGGACAGCAGAGGATTAGATGGTTGGATGGCATCACTGACTCAACGGACATGAGTTTGAGTAAGTTCCAGGAGCTGGTGATGGACAGGGAGGCCTGACATGCTGCAGTCCATGGGGTTGCAAAGAGTCAGACACAACTGAGCTACTGAACTGAGCAGAATATTTTGTTATTTTTTTTTCCCAAAAAACAACAAACACCCCCCACCACCCGCCCCAGCTTGCTAGGATGCAGTATGTATAATGCATGTTACACTGGGTGTGTGCCGCGTGGTGGACAGACACGGCTGCAGTGATGACGCCCTGAAGACCTTCTCCTTGCTCTGGATCCTGTTCTTTTCACTTTGAGGGCACATGCAGTGTCCCCTGGGTGCCCCTCTCTGTGAAGCCTTACAGTAGATACTTAGAGATTGTATACTTAGAGGCTGTTGTTTAGTTGTTAAGTCGTGTCTGACTCTTTTGTGACCCCATGGACTGTAGCCTGCCAGACTCCTCTGTCTATGGATTTCCCAGGCAAGGAGACTAGAGTGGGTTGCCGTTTCCTTCTCCAGGGTATCTTCCTGACCCAGGGATTGAACCTGGATCTCCTGCATTGGCAGGCAGATTCTTTACCAAGGAGCCATCAGAGAAGCCCACTCAGGTTTATCTCTGTTCGTTTTGTTCCCCCAAGTAGATTTTAGATTCGGGGCAGGGACCACCTTGTCAACATGAGCACAAATACATCAATGCATACACAGATTGTTGAGGCAATGCTAATTCCGTATGTCATCATTACCTGGCTCTGTAAGTATGACAAGGCAGTTCGGCATTGACTCTTAAGTATAAGCATATTAGATTTTTTTTTTTTAAGAAAATACAAATTTGTGATCAGCTGCATATCTCCAGTTTGTTCATTTGTGGTCATCTGTTTAATTTGTTCATTCACTTACAAGGCTCTACCTTTGTGAATAATACTTGTCTTTTCCTGCATTGAGGGCTTTTATTTTATCTTTTTAATGCTGTGTTTTTACTGTGCTGGAGGTTTTATTCTTCAAACTTGATAACTGTTTTGATAAATCTCTATCTCTTGGATACTGGCTTAGAGCGAATTCTTTTCTACCAAGTACTTTTTAGAGTGGTTGACCATAAACCATTTGAGAAATCACTGCTTTTATTAATGACTTTTGAGATTTAACTTAAGTTGATAATAATGGAATGTCCTTTGAGTAGAAAACTACGTAAGACCGTGTTTCGCTGTGCAAATCAGGGCAGAGATGAGTTACTTATCAATAATTTAGGTATTGTATCAAGTAATGTAACACTGGGCAGTAGTGATTGTTTCTTTTAAATTTTTATATGATGTTTATGATGTGGTAAGCACTGTTCCCAGGCGCTGCTTGTATATTAACTTATTTAATCTTCCTAGTGACCCCATGAGGTGTCTTTGAGTTCTTTACATTGTACTGGTGAGAACCCTGGGGGACAGAAAGTGTATGACTTGCCTGTGGGCATGGCCGTGTGCCCATGGACAATTACTCTGGAACTAAAGATATTCTGATTACATATAGAATGCAACTGGAAAATTGGGAAATATTTGGAAACAAGTTAAAATATTCATTCTTTTGACAATTTAGGGCAGTTAACGTTTGTTAAATTGTTTCCATTACAGTATGTATGTATGATTTTTTTCCTTTTTATTTCCTAAAGTGTAGTAAGATATAACTGTGGTGGTTAGTTTTCGAACTCACGTAGAGGGCTTCTAAAACAAACAGCTTCACATTTTGATAAGCTTAGAGACTTTCAAAGGATTCCTGTTCCCATAGCAAAATGGTTTCAAATGATAAACTTTGCCTCTGACAGTGAGGCTTGTGAGAATGTCTTTGGGAGAATGTGAATATAGTTTATTCTGTATAATGTTATTAACGTGTGCTTTCTCTCTGAAGTCTAATTAGTGCAGAATTTATTATATGAGACATGGTTCAGTTTTGGTATCCTTGCAAGTTGGGTGTTTTGTCGTCAGTGTTCTGGAGTTTTTCAAAGCTGGGGTTGCAGGTTCCTCCACTTTGAGGGAGCGGGCAAAGGACAAGCCACTGAGGGTCAGAAGTGGAGTGTGGTGAAGGGTCAGCCACCCTTCTGCCCAATGTCTGTGGTGGGGGGTGGTGGCGGGGCTGCTTGCCTGCAGCTGATGGTTGCCCAGAGGACATAAGCCTGGGTTGCCAGATCTAACCAGTTCCCAGGAACAGTTAGAATTTCACGTTCTTAAAATGAGCCGTTTCTCAACTTCACTGCTTTGGAATAAAACTTAAAACCATCCGATCTCAGGAGCAACCTGGATCCCACGTCCAGAGGATGGCAGGAAATTGGAAGGTACTCTCCACCTCTCCATAGACCCCTGCTGTGGCATTGAACTGCTTTGTCTTGCCTGTTGATGGTTGATTGTACTGTACATAGCTGCATCCTGAGAAGTCGTATGCAAGCTAATTTCATTTCTTTCTTGTATTTTAAAGTAGCCTTTTCCCTTATTATGGAAGGTCTGGAAACTTCTGGTGAGTTCTTTTCTGTGCAGTATGCCTCTTTTGTATGTTTGTACTAGTGTGTTGTTCCAATTGGAGAACACTGTTAGTTTTCACATAGTGCTTGAGATGAGGAGGTCATTATTTAGGCACCCTTTGGGTCACTCAGAGATTCTTATGGCTGTGGTGTTCTTCGTAATACTATTTGACCTGTCAACGGAGCTGTAGATGTTTGGAAGAGTGTTCAGTCCTTAATACTGGTTTCTAAATTCTAGTCATGTTGCCTGTAACTTCCAGTTTCAAAAAAAAGTTATGTCAATCTGTTTCTTGATACCCTAGTGCTGTTCCCCCCGAGTCTTGTTTTATATTTAATCATTCTCTTTGGCTCACAATCCAGTTCAAAGATTTACTTTTTCTGTTTCCATCCCCATCATTATTTTTATGTGAGAAGTATGTTTTGAGTTACAGCAATTCATAGAGATCAAGCCTCTACTCTGTAGGGAGAAGAGAGATGTCATTTACTACAGAGTTTATACAGACGAATGTCCTGCTGCATGCTGTGTTTCCACTGTAATCCATGGGGTTTATTTGTGTTACACTTAAAGAAAAATGACCATATTTGGCCTGATTCTAAGCCAAGATGCTATGGGCCCAAAGTTTTTCTTGGAGGAATGGGGGAGCAAGGGGAATAGAAATATTTGGAAGAAATAGTCCTTTTTCCTCCTACTTTATTCATTAGGCATTTAATGCATAGATTATTTAATGCATTACATTCACTCATTCACTTGTGTTTTCTTCGGCTCCCCCTGCCCCCGCCAGCTTCTTTCTCCTTTGAAACAATTTAGAACTTAAGGGAAGCTGCAAGAATACTAAAAAAGAACTGCTATATATATACCTTTGCTGATGGACTCCAGGTTTCTTTAGTTTTCCCAATAATGTCCTTAGAGCAAGAAGATCCAGTTCAGAATAGCTTATAACATGCAGCTATTACGTCTTTCTAGTCTCCATCAATCTGGAATAGTCCTTAATTCTTTCCCTGTTTTTCATGACACTGTTTTTGAAGATTGAAGGCCAGTTGCCACATTCGGCTCCCCTTGCCCCGCCAGCTTCTTTCTCCTTTGAAACAATTTAGAACTTAAGGGAAGCTGCAAGATACTAAAAAAGAACTGCTATATATATACCTTTGCTGATGGACTGCAGGTTTCTTTAGTTTTCCCAATAATGTCCTTAGAGCAAAAAGATCCAGTTCAGAATAGCTTATAACATGCAGCTATTACGTCTTTCTAGTCTCCATCAATCTGGAATAGTCCTTAATTCTTTCCCTGTTTTTCATGACACTGTTTTTGAAGATTGAAGGCCAGTTGCCACAGAGAGTGTCCTTCCTTTTCTTAGAGGGTGTTCTCTGTTCTTCCTTCAAAATCCGGCTTGCATTACCTTCTCTGAGAGGAGTTGGGCTGTTCCCATGAGGAACTGATTGTCTCTCCTCTAGTTTGCTATAGCACTCCGTTAGTCTTTATTTGAGCATTTATGATACTCATTCATTCATTCATCTATCCAGTGAGTACTTTTTAACTTCTATGTGCCAAGTGGGATGCATTTAGGATCAAAAGAGATTGAAAAAAAAAAAATGCCTGCATCTTCTGAAGCTTACATTTTCAGACACTAAGAAAGATACAATAAATAAATTGGTAAGGAGACTTCCCTAGTGGTCCAGTGGCTAAGACTCTGCACTCCCAATGAAGTGAGCATGGGTTCAACCCCTGGTTGGGGAACTAGATCCCACATACGGCTAAGAGTTCTCATGCCTCAGCTAAAGATCCCACATGCTGCAGCTAAGACCCAACACAGCGAAATAAATAAATGAATATTAAATAAGCAAACTAGTAAGTATTTCAGATACTGATAAGTGCTAAAGAGGATAAAATTAGGAAATAGTGTGCGTGTGGGGAGTGGGTAGGTGGAGTGCTTCTTGATAGGGTGGCTGGGTGATACTGGAGCAGAAGTGATGTGATCTGACTTATGCTTTAAAAAGGAACCCTCTGTCGCATAGAGGGGCTTCCCAGGTGGCACCTAGTGGAAAGAACCCACCTGCCAATGCTGGAGACATAAGAGATATGGGTGCGATCCCTGGGTTGGGAAGTTCCCCTGCAGAAGGGAATGGCAGCCCGTTCCAGTTTCTTGCCTGGAGAATCCTGTGGACAGAGGAACCGGTGGGCTACAGTCCATCCTTAATATCACAAAGAGTCGGACACGACCGAAGCGACTGAGCATGCAGGCATGCACACTGTTACATAGAGAAGAGCTGGTTTGTGGGGATGAGGAGAAGGGTAGAACCAGGGAGGCCAATTAAGGGGCTGCGATAAGCTCTTTGCATGGTTGTCTGAATCCTAACTTCAGGATACCTAAGACTTGCATTCGCTGTTTGTGAGTGGTGCAGAGTTCTTCACCAGAAGTGAGATTCGTTAGCCTTTACCTGTGTCAACAGTCGCCTCCTGGTGCTTTTCACATTGATGGTCCTTGAACCACAGGTTGATAAATAGACTAACAAGTGATTTTGGAATGAGTGAATAATTGGTTTATGGAATATCCTTTAGAGACACTTGGATATGAAGTGTTTCCACTCTTATTGACTCATTTCTTAAAAACATTACTCAAAAAATTATTCGTGGTAGTATAAATTTTCTCTTGCAACTTATCTAGTAGGTAAGGATCTAATTAGGCAAAGCTATTTTTTTTTTAAAAGATGAGATGTGTGTTTCATGAAATAAATGTACTATTCTGATATGCTATTTTCCTGCCTCCAAATACAGGGTTTCAGAAGGAATGAATAAATTGTGCTAATAGGATTCATTCACAAAAAAAGTATTAAGTGTATTCAAGAGGAAATTGGATTCAGGGAGTAGTAGGTTGGATGAAGCCATTCAAGATATGAATGAGTGTTTTAGAGCTGGAGAGAACCAGATCTGGCTTGGCATTTTACTGTACTAGAGGTTCACAGGACATGTGTCAGAAAGAGCCCTGGAAACAGAGTTGAGTGGAAAGCATTAAGGGATTTCTCTTCTTCTCCTCAGTGAAGTATGTTCAGTCTTGCCTGGGTAATCCTGGGTTCACCATGAAAACAATCTCTGCCTTGTTTAACTGTCTAATGTTGTGGTCAAGAGCACAGACTTTGGAGCCAAACTAGCTTTGAATCCTCCAAACTCTCACTGTGACTCCGGACAACTCCCAGACCTCAGTTTCCTCATTTGTTTTTCAGTTCAGTGACTAAGGCATGTCCGACTCTTTCTTTACAACCCCCGGGACTGTAGCCCACCAGGCTTCTCTGTCCATGGGATTTCCCAGGCAAGAATACTGGAGAGGGCTGCCATTTCCTTCTCCTGGGGATCTTCCTGGACCAGGGATCGAACCCGTGTGTCTTCTGCATTGGCAGGCAGATCTTTATCACTAAGCCAACTGGGAAGCCCTCGTTTCCTCACAAGCTCATTATGGGCACTAACCGTCAATCCTCACAAGGTACGTAGAACAAGGTTGGGCATATTGTACTCGTTCAATGATAATTAACATTTCTCTTCCAGCCTCTATTACTGGTATTACTAATATTATATTTCAGTGCTTTCAAATCATATTTTGCCTTCTAGCATATTACAGATTTTCAGTTGTTGTTTTAGGATGAGTGTGGTTATTGTGGCTAAAAGTACGTTCATCCATGCCTCTGTGTATACGAGGAATTTAAAGGCTTCTGTGCAGTGTTTGTCCTTTGTATTTATGACCAGCACTTTTCTGGAAGTAGGTTACCATCACTTTTGTAACATTGCTTTCCCCCAGTTATGAGAGAGCACACATACCTGCTTCTGGGATGTGTGGTGAGAGGTAACGAATGAGTTCATATTTGTGGCTCTACTCCATTAAGTGCTATTTAACATTAGTTACTGCTCTTTTATAATCTAGGTGCCATCATCAAGCTGATTCTCTGAACCAGGGGCATTGAGAGGACTTTTCTTATGTACTGTGGGAGATGGTGTTTTATAACACATTGGCTGTTTTATTACTTCCACATCTAAAACATAATGAAAATTACTCCCCATATCTAAAGTTTTTATACCTCCCCAACAACAACAACAAAATCATGTAACCACTTCTCGTAGAACTTTTAGTAATAAAATGTTACTTGGTAAATAAGTATTGAGTGTCTGTCTTCTGGAAGATCACTGCCTTTCAATTTTGACTTTATTTTTTGTCATTATTGTGCTGTGGTTACATCTGTACTTAGAAGTAACATTCTGAGAAGTTCCACAACAGGTTTTTGAAGGCCTAGTAAGGTAGAGGCAGTTGTAGTATTCTGGTTTAAAATTTAAAAAAAAAAAAGTTTGAATTTCAATTTCTGTGTCACCAAAGGCAAGATTTGGAGTGTCTACACTTCCAGATGTTTGTAAAACAGGGATAACAATACCTTTGGAATAACATATGTCAAATGCCAGGCACAAATACCAGTGCATGTGGCTAACTGGCTAATATTCATAGTGATTTTATTACTTTTCCCAATGTGATTCAGTTGTCTAACATAACTGGAACCAGTTTCCTAGTTTTCTTGTAAAGCAGAAGATATGTTTTAGGTCCTAATGTCCATTGGGTTTCTGCCAGCCATGGACTTATAAATAGCTAACTTCCAGGCTTACTCTGGAAGGACATCTCTTCTATCAATCGGTAATATTGAATCTGAAAGGGATGTGAATATAGAGTGAATAAGGGAATTGTGTGTTTTGTTCAGATAAAGTAATTCAGTGTAGTGCGATTTTATATTCCCCGATTTGGTATCAATGTGGCAGGTCACCAGAGGAGTAGGCTATCCAAGCACAGGTCTGTACTCAGAGGTATCCCAAGGGGGTCGCAGACTCGGTTCCTCTTTCTCCACTTGAGACAATGTTTGTTTAACCCCAGGAGATCTTTGTTCACCTAGTTAGAGTTAAAATTCAGTTCCTTGTAATGTAGGCCTGAAAGGTTTGGCTACACCCTCAAGTGATGTGTAAAGCTTTATAATCTCTGATATGACTTTTGAAGTCTTCCCTGTAGCTCAAATGGTAAAGAGTTTGCCTGCAATGAAGGACACCAGGGTTTAATCCCTGGGTTGGGAAGATCCTCTGGAGAAGGGAATGGCAATCCACTCCAGTATTCTTGCCTGGAGAATCCCCTGGACAGAGGAGCCTGGCGGGCTACAGTCCGTGGGGTCGCAAAGAGTTGGACACGGCTGAGCAACTACTACTATCGCTTTTGAGGAACAAGTAATCTAAACTGTAATTTTTAAATGGGACAGATGTTATTACAGGTTTATTCTTGGGATTCTCATCTTTTTATTTGCCTCTGTAATTAAATACCTACTTCTTGGCTAGGAGGGTGGGTAGAGCAAGGATTTTTCTTCCGCTTGAATCGCTGAGGATTTCTTACTTTGAAGTCGTGCGCAACTGTCCTCCATGGCTTTCAGACACTTTGATAAAACAATAGGAACTTGTTAAGTACATAACCAGATTCTTTCCATGCGGCTCCCTGATGGGAGGTCTATTTCAAATTAGGTTTGATATCCAGACTGAAAAGCATGTATTCACCAGTTCTGATAAAAGGTCAAGTAGTTTAACCTCTCACAACATTAAGGCTAAGGGAACTAAACCAGTGACTCTCTATTACTCTCCACCTCCCCTCCCCACTAAAAAAGGAGGGGGTGCAGTAGAGGAAAAAGGAAAAATGTAGGAAGAGGTAAAATGATGCGTACCTGATTCTTAAAGTATAAGGACTTAGACTCTCTTCAGACCTTCTGTTTCTTATTACAGTTTTCTCTCTTTTTCTGTTGTCATTGTTTTAAATTGTCTACTTTCTGTTTTTAATCTATGAGTTTTAAAAGTACATAACCAGATTCTTACCATGCGGCTCCCTGATGGGAGGTCTATTTCAAATTAGGTTTGATATCCAGACTGAAAAACATGCATTCACCAGTTCTGATAAAAGGTCAAGTAGTTTAACCTCTCACAACATTAAGGCTAAGGGAACTAAACCAGTGACTCTCTATTACTCTCCACCTCCCCTCCCCACTAAAAAAGGAGGGGGTGCAGTAGAGGAAAAAGGAAAAATGTAGGAAGAGGTAAAATGATGCGTACCTGATTCTTAAAGTATAAGGACTTAGACTCTCTTCAGACCTTCTGTTTCTTATTACAGTTTTCTCTCTTTTTCTGTTGTCATTGTTTTAAATTGTCTCCTTTCTGTTTTTAATCTATGAGTTTTACAGTTTTGTTACATCCGGTTTATCATGCTCCTTTTCACGGACTCAGTTTTCCTTTCTCCCGCCATTCATTTGGAGCTTCTAAAAGATAGGACCTAGCCTGTCTTTTCCTGCATTCTGTATTTTCTCTTGAGAATCTCCTCCATGCTTCAGGCTGCTGAGTCTCAGAATTTTAACTCCGAGCTGACTGTCCTCTTGTCTAAGATGCTTCTAGCTGACCTTTCCACTTGAATGTTTGAAAAGGCATGTCAGAGCCAGGAGTCCCAAACGAACTCAGACTCTTTCACAAAAGTTGGTTGCTATTTGTTTCAAAGCACACATCTGATGTTTACCACATTTGCTTAAAACTTTCCAGGCAACCCTAAGACATCATTGGTGGGAATGGAAATGGTGTAGCCACTGTGGATCTCCTCCATGCTTCAGGCTGCTGAGTCTCAGAATTTTAACTCCGAGCTGACTGTCCTCTTGTCTAAGATGCTTCTAGCTGACCTTTCCACTTGAATGTTTGAAAAGGCATGTCAGAGCCAGGAGTCCCAAACGAACTCAGACTCTTTCACAAAAGTTGGTTGCTATTTGTTTCAAAGCACACATCTGATGTTTACCACATTTGCTTAAAACTTTCCAGGCAACCCTAAGACATCATTGGTGGGAATGGAAATGGTGTAGCCACTGTGGGAGACATTTGGTTCCTCAAAGAGTTAAATGACAAATTGCCATAGGACTCCGCAGTTCCACTCCTGGGTGTATTCACCAGAGAATCGAACACTGGTGTTCATATAAGATATGACTGGGAATGTTCACTAGCACTGCTACACGTAATAGCCAAAAATGGAAACAATTCAAATACCATCAACTAATGAATGGATATATAAAATACACACAACGGAATATTATTCTGCTATATAGAGGAATGCAGGCTACAACATGGACGAACCTTGAAAACATTATGTAATGTGAAAGAAGCAAGACACAAAAGGCCACTTAATGTATGACACCATTTATGTGAAATGTCCAGAAAACGCAAATCCATAGCGACAGAAAGGAGAAGATTAATGGTTGCATTAATAGGGAGAGGAGGAGAAGGAAATGGCAACCCACTCCAGTGTTCTTGCCTGGAGAATCCCAGGGATGGAGGAGCCTGGTGGGCCGCCGTCTATGGGGTCGCACAGAGTTGGACACGATTGAACCAACTTAGCAGCAGCAGCAATAGAGAGAGAAGGGAACAGGATTTCCTTTTCAGATATGAAAATGTTCTAGAATTCGATAGTAGTAATTGTTGCACCATAGTTTGAAATGACTAAAAATCACTAAATCACTTTAAAGTGGTTTAAAATGCTGACTATTTTGGTTCCCCAGGGCTGCTGTAACCAAGTACCACAACCTGGATGATGTAAAAAGCAGGCATTTACTGTCTCGAAGGTTCTGGAGGCCACACGTCTGGCAGTTTCCCCTGACGGCCATGAGGGTGACTCTGTCCCACGCCTCTCCCGAGCTTCTGTGTTTGCTGGCATCCTTGGCCTTCCTTGGCTCGTGAACCCATCACCCCAGTCTCTGCCTTCATCTTCACATGCCGTTCTCCCTGTGTGCTCATCTGTGTTCAGATTTCCCCTGTTTATAAGGACACAGTCCTGTTGGATTAAGAGTTACCTTAATTACCTCACCGTAGCTAATTACATCCCTGGTGGCACAGATGGTAAACAATTTGCCTGCAATGCGGGAGACCTGGGTTCGATCCCTGGGTAAGAAAGAGCCCCTGGAGAAGGGAATGGCACCTCACTCCAGTATTCTTGCTTCGAGAATTCCATGGACAGAGAAGCTTAGTAGGTTATAGTTCTTGGAGTCCCAAAGAGTTGGACATGACTGAGTGACGAACACTTCAGTTTCGATTTTAGGCTTTCACTGGTGGTTCAGAGGGTAAAGAATTCACCTGCAATGCAGGAGACCCAACTTTGATCCCTGAGTCGGGAAGATCCCCTGGAGAAGAGAATGGCAATCCACTCCAGTATTCTTGCCTGGAGAATTCCACGGACAGAGGAACCTGGCTGGCTACAGTCCATGGAGTTGCAAAGAGTCAGATGCTATGAGCCTCTAACACTTACTTAACTAATTATATCTACTGTGACCTTCTTTGGAAATAAGGTCACATTTTCTGGTCCTGGTTTTGACTTCATATGAATTTTGGGAAGACAGAATCCAACCATAATAGTGACTTTTATGTGAATTTTTGCCTCAATTATAAAAAAACCAAAACCCTGAAAACAACGCTCCAGGAACTTCTCACTGCTGACACGTAAGAGACCACAGCCCTGAGCGTGGTCTGCCTTTGCCTTCCTCGACAGCCTCTTGCTCCTTTTTCTCTCTGTGCTCCGGCCAGCTGGCTTTCTCCCCTGTGCCGGGCATGTTCCCTCTGCCGCAGGGCCTGTGCTGCAACCTCCTTTTATTCCTTTTGGACCATCCTCTTGCTTTGTGTTTGTTGGAAGCCTTTTCACCCTTCAGATCTCGGCTCTGATGTTCCTTGTGTGTGTAAGACTCGCTGGTATAAGGCAGGCTGTTTTACTACAGACACTACCTCTTATCGCTGGGTAACAAAGCACTCCAAAACTTCCTGGTGTTGAACAACCATTTTGTTATGCTCTTTGATCCTGTGGGCCCAAACCTCAGACACACTGAAGACGGATTGTCTGTCCTCTGTGATGTCTGGAGCCTCAGCTAGGAGATTTGAGCCTCGGGGGCCTGGACTCATCTGAGCGCATCTCCCCTCTTGTGTCTGGGGCTTTGACTGGTGTGACTCAAAGACCAGGCTTGGCTGGAACTGTTGACCAGAGCTCCCCTCCAGGGTTTCTTCATGTGGCTTAGACCTCCTTATGCAGGGAGTCCCTGGGGATAGTCAGACTTCTAACACAGCACTTCAGGGCTCCAAGACCGACTATTCTAGTAAATAAAAAGGAGCAGGAAGCAACATGACTTTTGTGACCTCGCTTTGCAAGTTATAGAGCATCATTTCCACCCGACTCTAATAATGGAAGCTGTTGGAGCCTGCCCAGATTCACAACAAGGGGACACAGACCTCACCTCTCAATGGGAGGAGTGTCAGAATCTGTAGCGTGTGTAAAGACTGCCACAGTGCACACCCATCTGTGTTCCTTCACAGTGCTTCTTTGCAAATGACTCCTTTGTGTCCTTATTTGATTCATTTCTGCCTTTCCAACTAGGCAATCAGCTTATTTTGCTCACTCTAATATTCCCAACATTGAACACAACAGATGGCACATAATAGGTGCTTGGTAAGACTCTGAAATAAAAGTTGACTGTGAAAAATTAAAAAAGGTACCAGGGGAAGACATTTGCTTAGATCATAAACATCACAAGCATTCGTGGCTGATCCGAGCATGGTCACCTAAGTAAGTGTGCCCTGTGGCCTGTAGCTTTACTGTTCCATCCTTTTGATCTCAGCTGTGGAGCAGTAAAGCTGTGGCTGCCTTGTGACTGTCGATATTGCATGAGGTGCCTGAAAGTTGCTACCCAGGAGAAAGTCATATTGATGTCTGCAATAAAACATGGCAACAGTAGTATAAGTGAAGCCAAATGTTTGCTGAATGAATCCCCCCAAAGAGAATAAACAGCATTAAAAATTTAAGGTTTAAATAGGCTAATATTAATAGGGTTTTTGTTGTGTGTTCACAGATTTCTGTGCTTGTTAGGTGAAGAAGGGGAGGTTAATAAGGGATACAGTTTCCTTTTCTTTTTTTTAACCCACTGCCTATCAGAGCTGTATGGGTACTGATCATGTTTATTTAACATTCTCTGCAGAATTTAGAATGAGAGTCTCCCTCTCATCTCCTTGGCTTCTCATTTCTTTTAAAAATGTCAAGCCTGAGACAGATGCAAATGTAACTTTGCCAGGCACACGGTTCCCTTGTCCCCCCAGCTTCTGCACAGCTGCTTGACATCTGTGCTACAGACTTGGTAGATGAGTGCCAATTTCCCTTCCTTGCCTGTGAAAGATTTCAGGGAAATCATTTACACAGAAACTCATAAAATGCAGAGGGATACAGTTTGATAAATTAAAATGCAGTTTTAGTTTTTGCTCCCACACACCTAAGCTCCCAAGCCTGAGTGGAGTAAGTTAAGAACACTGGCTTTGGAGTTACATGGACCCAGCTTTGACCTTTGACCCTGCTGCTTTTTATTGATGTGACCTTAGGCAAGATAGTTACCCTCCGTCTGCATCCTTCACTTTAAAACTGAGGAGATCATAATAGAGCTGTGTAGAAGAATCCAGTGAGATTGTACTTACAGAGATCCTAGTGCAGTCTGGCACACAGTGAATGCTCAATCAGTGTTAGTTAGTTTATGACTATTATTATACAAATGGAGCTGCTTGGGGTTTACTTGGAATTTAAATGTAATAGTGTTGGAATGGCTTTCAAAGAATGTTCCATCTTCTGGTTTTGCTCTTAATTGGAAAGTCAGTTTATGCTGTTTTTAGGTCTGAGATATTTGTGTTATTTGAGTGATTGTTTCTACCTTGTCTTTAATACTTACAACTTTTGCTTTGAGAAGTGACTATTAAATATAAATTGAAATGGAGAAATGGTTTAAAATTCTAGGACTTTTAACAAACGGAATGTGTTTTTCTGGCATCTACTGTGGTTTATGCTGCCGGACAGGATACATGGAGGGGTTTGATTCAGGATGTCTGATGTAAAACTGGCGGCCCCCTTGCTTCTGGGCAAGGTCACCCGTGAGAAGGCCTCATATTTGGCTCAGAAGGCTGTGGCTAATCCCCACTTGTGTAACCAGGGACAGTGGCAGATGCCACGGTGTGTTTTGAAGTGAAGTTGGAGGAGGGAGGGCTTTGTAACAGATGGTTTCTTGGTATCTGGGGCCTGTCCAGCTTTAAGCTTTGAGAACGATGGGCTGGACCCCGAACATGTGCGTGTAGTCCTGACTGCCAGAACAGGAAGCGAGGGCCTAGCGTGGTGTGTTCGGGGCAGCTGCTGCCACTCAGCTGGTCGGCTGGCCCTGCAGCGCTGGCTTCCCGAGGTTTGGTGAGGCCGTTGTGTGTGGTTCAGTAACAAGCCATGAGGTGGGAAACCCAGCCTGGAATCCGAGAAGGCCGTAACCACTTGGGAGCTGTTGGCCTGTTTGGAGGAGGTGTCAGCTACTGTGCCCCGTGGTACTTGTGCCACCTATGGTGCGGATGGAGATGTGTGAGAGTGGGAGCTGAAGATACGTGTGTCCTGCATCCATCTGCCTGGTGTCCTGGCTTCTGTGGAGCAGTAAGCGCTGCTTTGTGGGAGGGCTTGGCTGTCCTCTTTGACATTAGCCTCCAGAGACCAGGAGCTTATCCCAGACTCTGCTAGCATCCTTTGATACCTTTCTGGAATGATTAGATCATTCTTGGCTGGGTCCTAGTGTTTGGCCTGCCACTCACTGGCTTGGTGTCCTTGGACAAATTACTTTCTCTCTGTGTGTCTATCTTTATCTATATAATGAAGAAGCTGGGCTAGGTGAAGTCATAGGTATGAGATGACCTTTAATGTTCAACTCTGATTAAACCATTTTATGTATATATTCATATATCTTGGTATTTGCTTCTTTGACTACTGGGCTTCACAAATTTGCTTTGGTACAAAGTGAGACATGCACTCTTTCTTTTGCATTTTAATTCTTCCCTAAAGACTCAGGTGGTACTTCCCCATATCTAGTATATGGTGTAGAATTTTAGAGGTGTATTATTGCAATGGCAGTAGAGGCTGTCTGGTCAGCTCTGTCATATTGAGAGAGTCTGAGACCCAGAAAGGTTTTACCATCTGAGACTGTGCCTCTGGACCCCATGAGGACCAAGGCTGTACTTGGTTCGCCTTGACATCTCCAGCGCCTCTTGGGCGTCACATCCAGATAATTTCTCCATCAGTGCTTGTCAGAATGCCCTTAGGTAAAGATGATTCAAATAAATTCTCACCTGATTCATTAGGTTCTAAAATGTCAAGTCACCCATGTTCCAAAGTACTGTTTTTAAAGCCAGTCCCAGGAGCCTTGGGTTTCTTCTTCTGCATGGTCTAGGTAAACATGGGCTGACTTTTCAGGAGTTGGGCTCAAGCCCTGTAAATACTCTTCATGAGAGGTCACTTCTTCCCTCCTCCTCTGCTATCACTTTTTTCTCGGGGTTTTAATTTGTATGAGGGGAGCAGAGGTACAGTTCTGAGGAGTGATGCAGATTCTGTGGAATGCAAGAGAAGCAAGAGCTAAGTGGGTTGGGTTAATAAGAAACTAAGAAACCATTGTGAAGGAAAAATGCAGCTAGATAAGCCTTGCAAATCTACCTAGTGTGTGGATCTAGTTCTTGTGTGAAGCTCTGGGAAATTGGAAACATTCTCTAGAGATTGCATACACATTGTCTAAAGTGAGTTTCAGGGTCTTTGTCTTGCTTCTTCTTGACTGTCATTGTTTTTACTTACCTTGCTGCTCTGTTTGCCATTTCCTAGGACTGTGCTGCCAGCCAGATTTGGCCATTTCTGCTTTAATTCTACCACTTTTTCCTAATTGAAATGGACACATTTACCTTTTTTCTTAAGGATGCAGATAGTTCTAACATTTCTTCCCATTTCAGTAAACAGTAATAGAAAAAAAAAAAGGTTGATAAAACGTTTGTAATTATGCTACACAATAGCAGATTGATTACTTTAGTATATTCTCTCAGTTTACAGTGAATAGTCTAAATGTGGCAAAGTTTTAAGTTATGTCAAGAAATTAACTTGGAGCCATCATGTGATAGCTGAGAAATAACTTTGTGGGAGGAAAGATAAAACAAGAGATGGCTTCTGCTTTCTGATGGCATTCACTTCTGGAATCACGTCTCTTAGCTCCTCTGGTTTCCTCGAGGATCTTCCAGTCTCCTCCCATCATCTCCCTTCAGTGCCCATTGACTTGAATCCTCTTTTGGCCTTCTTGATTCACCATCTAAAAGGTTTAGCCTAAGTCTTGGCTGTCTTCTCTGCATACCCCACCCTCCACCCCGGATCATCCCAGACACTCCTGGACTTTAAACACCAGCTGCGTGCTAGTGGCTCCCAAACTTACATTATTTCTTCCTTCTAAGACATTAACTTGTTGTTGTTCAAATAACTCTTGAAATTCTTTCTCAGGTACTTGAGAGGAGCTCCTTCTCTTGAGATGTGTTTTAACCTTCCAGTGCACACGTATGGGTTAAGTCATCCAGTAGTAGTAGGTTTGAGGTACCCATGTAGTGGCGGTTTAGTTGCTCAGTTGTGTCCGACTCTTTGCAACCCCAGAGGACCCCAGGCTCTGCTGTCCATGAGATTTTCCAGGCAAGAATACTAGAGTGGGTTGCCATTTCCTTCTCCATATTCTAAGGTATTAACTTTAAAAAACATGTCTGAAATTCCAGTGAGTCCAAGAATCAATGTGTATATTTAATGTGTTTTTATTTTCCCTAAAAGCACTGTTAGGAAATCTCTGTATCTGAGAATCCAGAAATAGCAAGAGTTAAGGACTTGGGCTTTCTTAGTGAAGAGAGAAGCTGGGGGACTGAGAGCAAAATGATTAGAAGGAAAGGGCAAGAAAACCGTAAAGGTGGGAATGAAAGGGCAAGAAAACCATAAAGGTGGGGTTGGTTGACTAAGTGAGGTGGAAGAGTGCTGTGTTCTCTGGCTTGTGTACATTTTGTCCAGGGATATTGTTGCAAGGGTTTTCAGAGAATTATGGCTTTGGGCTCTCTTGGTCCCAAGGCCATGGGTTACATGTGACAAAGGAGATGGGATTCTTGGGACTGTCTGAGGATACAGATGGTGTCCCAGGCCTCACAGGTACTGGGCTGACAGGTTTGTTTTGGATCCACGGCAGCATTGGGATTGTCATCAGCAAGAGTTCATGATCACCACTTCCTCCTTGAAACCGGCTAAGATGACTTATTGTGAGTCTAGCTAATCACCAGCATCCCCATGTCAGTAGAACTTTGACTTCGGTACTTTGTCCTCTATTGCTGGTCGGCAGGGCCTCAGTGTGTGGGTGTGTGTGGTCAGGGAGGATGGTGGAGGTGGTTAGCTGCAAGGCCATTTAATTCAGGCCTTGCCTCCTCCATAAAGGGCTTCAAATGTATCCCTTTAGTGTTCCCTCCACTGGAACTTATACATTCAGTTGCAGAGAAAAACTGGCAAGATTGAAAGAAGATAGCATTCATCATCCAATTTAGATTTGTTTCTCATTAACAGACATTCTGCCTGTAGCGCCCTATGAATTAATATGTTTTATAAATCTTGTAACTGTCTTATGAAGAGCATAATTAGTCAGAAGTGTTTGGGTGTTAGAAATGTTAATTTATTCAATGTAGGCATTAAAATGTCTTGCCATCTCTTTATTTTTAACATAACTGGGAGCATGAAGGGTTGAGAGTGGCTCCATCCTCTTGACTCTGAGAGGCCCTGCTGAACCATCTTCCCCATTGGTTGTCCAGAGTCTCACTCTCACTTCTGGGCCAGATCAGCTGGGAGCGGGGCTGTCACCTAATACAGAAAACTTTGCCTCCTGGGTACCAGCCTGGGACCTTTTACCTCAAAAAGTGCTGTAGGTGTGACAAGCTCATGACTGAGCTGAAGATGAGGAACCTGGGAGTCTGACTTACAAGATTATTAAAGCCTTCAGCAGAACTCTGATTTAGGCTTGAGATTCCCAAAGTTTTAGGCAGCTCAGTTCATTTCTCTGCATCTCCATTTATAAACTACAGATGAATGACACCAAATGACTTTTTGAAAACTGAAGACTGTAGAACTCATTTGTGCTTTGAGATATCAAGGCAGTGCTAAAATACTTCATTAAAAATGAAGTAATTGTTCAGGCAGTTGGCAGTTGTTTTGGTAAAATTTCAGAGATCTATGGGAAAAACAGTTCCAGAAATAAAAAGAGGATAAAGAGATGCAAGGGGCCATTTAGTCGGCTAGATGAAGGCTGGAAGTGATAATTGGTTGTGCTTAGGGAGGGATAAAACTGGAATGTGATGTAAAAAATGCAGCTTGAGTCATTGTTGGTGGGAACTCTGAAATGAAAAAGTGGTATTCAGTAGTAATAGTGACCATGCATTTTGAATTCATGAATCAGCCTCCCTATCCCTACCCCCATTTCTCTGTATTAAACTGTAATGACTTATGTTGTAACCATCACCAAGAAATACCTTAGGCAGTGCTGGATTGCATCAGTTCAGTTCAGGCACACATCATGTCTGACTCTTTGTGACCCCATGGACTGCAGCATGCCTGGCTTCCCTGTCCATCACCAACTCCCAGAGTTTACTCAAACTCATGTCCATTGAGTCAGTGTTGCCATCCAACCATCTCATCCTCTGTTGTCCCCTTATCCTGCCTTCAGTCTTTCCCAGCATCAAGGTCTTTTCCAGTGAGTCAGTTCTTTGCATCAGGTGGCCAAAGTATTGGAGCTGCAGCTTCAGTCCTTCCAAAGAATATTCAGGACTGATTTCCTTTAGGATGGACTGGTTGGATCTCCTTGCAGTCCAAGGGACTCCAAGAGTCTTCTCCAACACCACAGTTCAAAAGCATCAGTTCTTTGGTGCTCAGCTTTCTTTATAGTCCACCTCAGTCACCATTTATGCTGTTGTTACACCAAAGGTTTGATGTCTGCAGTATGGACTAGAACTAGAAACTTTATGGGGAAAGATTGGCATGTTCATAGACATTGAGGTAAGCAGTCTGGGACCTTGTTACATGATGAGAGAAGGGGTTTTGGACCTTGCATGCACCTTTGCATGACTAGGGAACACAGGATTATTTAGGGGCAAAATGGTTATAACTACTCAACTAGCCAGTATATGTGGATTCTTGTCCATTCACAAAAATAGCTTTTATGTGTGCTTGTGGAAATTGTAATATCCTGGGTAGGTTTTATTACAATCATTTGTGGTGCAGTCAACGTATCTGGAAATAGTATGAGAGAGTAGAGCATAGACTACTGCTGTGTCTGTAAGCCTGCTGCTTTCTGGGTAGATTGTGCTTATCAGAATTGTTGCATTAGTATAAATTTTTCTTCAGACTTCTTTCATGTAGAGCAATTGGCGTGGTATTTCAGTGTATTATTTTGCCAGGAAAATGCCAGGTTAGTACTCCTCTCAATAGGGCATTGTGCATCTCAGTCACCTGTGGAATTTAAAAAGGGGCTCAGCCCTGAGCTCTTTGATTCAGTCTCTAGTCCTGGGCCCATCACTGTCTTTTTCTTTCTAATGTTCTTCCGGCTTCCATTCCTTCTGTAAATACATATGGTGCTGTTGACTGTCTCTGAGATGGGTATAAAATGGCAAACAAAACCAAAGCGATTCTTAACTTCTTGGTGGTTTACATCTGCAAGGGGGTAGGGAATAAATATATAAATAGTGCAGGAAACAAATTTCTCCAATTCTGTGGACAGAGCAACAAAACCCGGGGTGGGGGGCAATGAAAGAAAAGGGCAGGAAGGACAGTGTAGATGGGAGGGAAAGACTGAGGAAGTGATACTGCAGCTGACCCAGGGAAGGGAGAGGAGTAACCCTGAGGTGGGAGGGGCAGCTGCTGAAAGGCCTTGAAGTGGGAGGAGGCTCAAGGAGTTGGAAGGGCTGAGCTGGAGGCCTGGGATCAGCGGGAGGGGGAGAAGGGGAGGAAGGGAGTGTGTGTTTCTAGAGGGGATGGCTGCTCTGTGTCTATTCTGCATTCCCTTGGCCTTGGGATTTCAAGATGGCTTGCTTGAATGTCCCTTTAAAGGCAGAGGGGTCCTTGCCAGTGACAGTGGTGTCACTGTTTAGGTCTGCTAAAAAAAAATCCTATGTATCTGTTGGCTTTGTTTTGGGAGTTGTAAATGAATTTCACTTGAGAACATTACAAGAACTGAAAGATTAAGCAAAAGAATTTAATTGAAGGACGCATCATTGTTCTTGCAAATCCTCTGATACTCGGCTGTTGTCTCCTAGCCTTTTCATTCAGTGTTCACTCTGCTTGGAGTACTGGGCTCTAAGCCTTCACCTCCAACCTGCCTTTTTGTAATGCTTGCAGCTTTCTTTTTTTTTCTCCTAGCACATGGAAGGGAGATGGGAAAAAGAGTTCACTTAGCTGCTCTTCTTTGAAATGAAATATATCTCCATTTCCAATGAAGGAATTCTGGTGGATTTAGTGGCTGGTAGTGGGTTCTTTGGACAGGATTGAGATCCCCAGGAAACATTAGGTACAAGTACATTCTTGATAATAATGCTGTGCACACGTGCATGCTCAGTTGTGTCTGCTGACTCTTTGCGACCCTGTAGACTGCAGCCCACCAGGCTCCTCTGTCCATGGGATTCTCCAGGCAAGAGTGCTGGAGTAGGTTGCGATTTCCTCTTCCAGGGAATCTTCCTGACTCAGGGATTGAACCCTTATCTCCTGTGACTCCTGCACTGGCCGGCAGTTCTTTACCACTGAGCCATCTGCGAAGCCCAGTGATGCCATATGCACTTAAAATTTGGGACAGGGCTCTGTGTGCAGTTGTAGGGTGTTTTTTTGGCACAAAGGCCACGTGGCCGAGGGCTGAATACCCTGAAATATAGCCCACTCCCTGCCTCCAAGGCTGTGGCGATGGATCAGCCTGGAGGAAGGAGTTGTCGTTTTGCAAATTTGTCATGAAAGCAACTGAGCAAGCCAAGCCTATTTCTAAAATATCCCAGCCATGAGGGCTGGCAGTGACCCTACCTGGGAGGAACGTCAGGACTCTGCCTTCCCGCCCAGGCATGCGCTGCCCTGACCTGGTGGCTAAACCATGTTTAGTCCTCATTATACCACACTGGATTGCCTCACTTTTCTCTTTTTGTGTGTCAACCGTTTTTATTGGACATAATTGTGCAGTTAGTGCATACAAATCACATTTGTAAGTATGCACTGTGTTTTAAAATATTTTCATCATCTTGCTGAACTCTCATTTTAGCTTGTCCAGAATAATAGTAGTGTGGCATAACTCAAACCTAATTTCTTTCTGAGGCAGTACTTTCCACAAGTGTGTGGGGCCTGAATTAGTTACAATTCATTATAGTTATAATTCATTCAGACACTGCTTCTTAACTTTCCAAAGCATTTGTACATTAATACTGCGTTTGATTCTTTTTATTGATAAGATTGAGCCAATACTTTTATCCTCAGTTTATAAAGGAGGAAACGGTGGAATGGGAGATGTTAAGGGGCCTGTGCTGCATGCGTGGTAAATGTCTTCATTCGTGCCCTACTCTTTGCGACCCTGTGGATGGCAGCCCGCCAGGCTCCTCTGTCCACAGGATCTCCAGGCAGGAATACTGGAGTGGGTTGCCATGACTTCCCCCAGCGGATCTTCATGACCGAAGGATTGAAACCAGGCCTCTTAATGTCTTTTGCATTGGCTGGTGGGTTCTTTACCACTAGCGCCACTTGGGAATCCCCAAGCAAATTAAAGGTTGGAATTAGGGCTGAAAGAGGAGTTCTCTGCTTCTTTCTGGACTTAGTCATGAGGTGGATTAGTCTCTTTTTGTGATACATGTACCTCCAAGTGTGTGGTCCTCAGATCGTAGTCCAGAAGAGACCAGTAAGGACTGGAGGGGTGCCTCTGCCTTCTTCACCCCTGACCCACATATGTCTGCTTGCCCCCGTGTCTCAGCTAGTGGTTCAGGTGGCTGTGTCTTTAAGAAAGTGACCCTGTAGAGAAAAATAAGTATCATACTATATGGCTCATAGGTAGAATCTTTAAAAAAGCCTACAGATGAGCTTATCTACAGAGTAGAAATAGAGTTACAGATGTAGAAAATAAACGGATGGTTTCCAAGGGGGAGAGGAGGGAGGGATAAACTGGGAGATTGGTATTGACGCATACACACTGCTATGTGTAAAATAGATAACTAATAAAGACCTACTGTATAGCACAGGGAACTCTACTCAGTACTCTGTAATGGCCTCTACAGGAAGAGAATCTAAAAAGAATATATGTATAACAGGTTCACTTTGCTGTACACCTGAAACTAACGTGCATGCCTGCTCAGTTGTATGCAGCTCTCTGCAACCCCACCAGGCTCCTCTGTCCATAGGATCTTCCCAAGCAACAATACTGGAGTATTCTGGAGTATTTATTTTCTACTCCAGGGGATCTTCCCGACCCAGGGATTCATCCTGAGCCTTCAGGTCTCCTGCATTGGCACGAGGATTCTTTACCACTGCACCACCTAGGGGGACTTATTACCAAAAGGAGCAAGAGAGGATGCTGGGGAACTGTTTCCAAATTATTCCTCTTTCCTTTTCTAAAAATTGAGGAGTAGTTGATTGATAATATTGTTTACAGTTGTACTGCTAAGTCACTTCAGTCGTGTCCGACTCTGTGCAGCCCCATAGACGGCAGCCCACCAGGCTCCGTCGTCCCTGGGATTCTCCAGGCAAGAACACTGGAGTGGGTTGCCATTTCCTTCTCCAATGCATGAAAGTGAAAAGGGAGAGTGAAGTCGTTCAGTAGTGTCTGACTCTTAGTGACCCCATGGACTGCAGCCCGCCAGGCTCTTCCATCCATGGGATTTTCCAGGCAAGAGTACTGGAGTGGGATGCCGTTGCCTTCTCCTTCAGATGTACAACATATGACATTTTGCAGATTATATTCCATTAGAAGTTATTACAAGATGAGTATAGTTCCCTGTGCTAAGCAGTATACCCTTGTTGCTTATCTATTTTATATATAGTAGTTTCTATCTGTTAATCCCATGCCCCTAATTTCTCTCCCCCGTTCTCTCTCTCCTTTGGTACTCACAAATTTGTTTTCTGTGTCTGTGAGTCTGTTTTGCATATACATTCATTTGTATTGTTTTTTTGGATTCCACACATGTTGTTCAGTCACTTAAGTTGTGTCCAACTCTTTGCGACTCCATGGACGCATGTGAGTGATAATTATCTAGTATTTTTCTTTCTTTGTCTGACTTATTTCACTAAGCATAATAACCTCCCTGGGTCCGTCTATATGCTGCAAATTGCATTATCTCAGTCTTTTTTATGGCTGAGTAATATTCCATCAAGTGCTTATGTATATGTATATATGTATGTATGTGTGTGTGTGCATTTTTTTTCCTGGATATATACCCAGGAGTAGAATTGCTAGATCGTATGGTAGTTCTGTTTTTAGTTTTTAAGTAACCTCCATACTGTTTTCCACAGTGGCTGCACCACTTTACATTCCCACCAACAGTGTGTAGGAGGATTCCGTTTTCTCCACACACACTTTCCAACATTTGTTTCTTATAGACTTTTAATGGTGGTCATTCTGACAGATGGGAGGGGATCCCTGATTGAAGCTGCATTTCTGTAATAATTAGCATGTTGAGCATCTTTTCATGTGCGTGTTATTCACGTGTGTGTCTTCTTTGGAAAAAATGTCTCTCCACATCTTCATCCTTAATACTAGAGTGACGGAGGGACACTCTGTGAGTGGTTAGCTAATAAAGATACATAAAGAATGACTTCAGGAGAACATTTTATGATGGTTCTCCTGTAGCTGTCAATTTATCAGAATGCTTTTTATACATAGACTTTCATGTTTTTCTTGGAGGCCAGTTCATTCCCTAAGCAAATACATATTGAGTACTGACTCTGCCTGAGCAGTCCAGTGGTGGATGGCACTTGTAAGCTAGCCTGGGCCAACCCTGCTCATAACTCATGATGAAGGTCTTGCTTTGGTGGCTGATTTTGCACCTTAGACAAGAAGGAGATTGGCTTACCTGTCATCAAGTTTTCAAAGAAAGATTTTTGCTACTGAGTGGAGCTCAAGGAGGGAGGGCTGTGTGGGCCCCAGGCGTTTCCTGTACAGCGGCAGAGCTAATGACTCTGCAAATTCTGTTAGTCTGTTTTGCCTTGAATAAGGGGCCCTCCTGCTTGCTCCCTGAAGGCAAGGTGCTCACAAAGCCACAGAGATCAGATAGTCAGCCTCTTCTGACCAATGCATGTGCTCCTCCTGCTCAGAACCCTGTGCTGCAGCAGGTTATCATGCTCACTGTCTGCCTTGGCCTGTGATTTTTGCGGGGGCAGGCCCTTCCTGCCCTATTAAGTAAGATAGGGAACCAATTCTGTTTGACCCTCAGGGAAGAGGAAGGAGTTGAGGGCGTCAGGGGTGCTCTGAACTGAGAAGTGGCAGTGATGGTGCACAATGCTGAAAGTGTTATCCTTTAACACACCCGTGAGTCAGAGGGATATCTTCACCCAAGAGGTTGGGGTTTGGGCTGGGGCCGTGTTCTTGTCCCCCATGCTACATGGGCTGCTGTTCATCTCCACTGTTGGTCAGAGAACACATGCCCTGCAGACACCTGACTTTGTACCAACTCGGTGATTTTTACTGGGCGGACTGAAAGACGGACGCAACAGGGGCAGCCTGCTTTTTCTGTCTAGCTTTCGAGGCACCACTTCCGCTTTTTTCCTGATGCTCTCTGCTGCCTGCCACTTCCCTCAGCAGAAGGGCTGGATTGGGTGTTTCTCTTCGCTGGCCACTGTAGGGGAGTAACATGGGAGCTTTAAAATATCCAGTGTCCAACTCCCACCTCCAGCAATTCTGAGTTAATCAGTTATGGATAAGGCTTGGGCAACAGTATTTTTTTTCTTTCTTTTTTTTTAGGTTGTTTTTAGTTGAATTTAATGTTAAGATTGGGATTGAAAATTACTCAGTGTTGGTGGGATTCTTTCTTTCTTTTTTTTTTTGGCATCCATTTGTTTTACTACCCTCAAGATCACTGTGATTTTCTAGTCTACAGTGACAAGCTATATAAAAACTGTTAAATATGTCTTACACAAGGGAGTGATACAAGGTGTGATTTATGATAAGAGAGATCTTGTTGAACAAAAAGAACGAATACAATGTATTGATGACTGCAGATTTATCTGAGGGAACAATAGGAAGGATTTTAAAGCAATGGTGGGGGAAAAGAAGAAACAAGCATCTGTCTTTGAGGGCAAGAACTAAGGTTTTGGACTTAGTGGAAAGAGTTCTCAATAAATTCAAATCACTGGTGAATTTTAACAAACATTTAATGAGGAATTAACCACAATCCTTCTTAAACTCTTCCACCAAGTCTCAAACTCATTTTATGAGGCCCCATGATAGCAGAACCACAAAAGGACACTACCAGGAAAGAAAACTACAGGCCAATATATTTTTAGGAATGTGTACAATGGAATGTTATTCAGCCACGAAAAATGAGGAAACCTTTCCATTTGCAATGTGGATGGAACTTGAAAGCATTATGCTGAGTGAAATAAATCATGCAGAGAAAGACAGATACTATATGATCTCATTATATGTGGAATCTTAAAAAAAAAACCCAAATTTAGAGAAAAAGGGTCAGCGTTGTGGGTACCAGAAGCAGAGGTGAGGGGAGGGGAGTTGGAGAAAGGTGATCAAAAGGCATAGATTTCCCATTATAAGACAAGCAGTGAGGGATGTAACATACAACAGGATGACCAGAGCTGACCCAGCTGAATCATAAGTAAGAAAGTTGGTGAGAGTGTAAATACTAGGAGTTATCATCACAAAGAGGAATTTTTTCCCCTCTTTTTCTTCTCTGTTGATTATATCTGTGTTTGAGAGGTTGGATGTTAGTTGGACCTATTGTGGTAATCATTGACATCTATAGATCAAACCACCATAAAGTAGGTCTTATACAGTGATGTAGGTCCGTGATTTCTCAAAACTGGAAAATAAACTATTCAAATCAGGGAGAAATACTCAGGGAAGAGATGGAAGGCGGCACTGTGTGAGTTTTTCAGTGGGTAAAAATAAGACACTGCATTTATACAATCTGTTTCCTCTGTAACAGCGGTGAAGTGTTAGAATGCTTCTCTTCAGGAAAAGAAAAATCTATATCACTTAATATAGACAGTGGAAATCACTGGCGTTCCGGGTGGGGTCAGGAGACCCAAGCTTCATCCTGCCCCTGTCAGCCGCTAGTGCTGGGAGCTGTCCTCTCACAGATGGCTGGTCCTCGTGGTGATTCAGGGGCAGGGACCGAGAGACGGGGTGCGGGCCCCTTTAGCTCTGTGTGGAGCTGCACTGCTGGGCGTGTTAGTGCAGGAAGGACTCCATGTGGCTTTCTGCAGAAGAAACCAACCATCTTCCTTGCCATTTCTCTAGCAAGAAGGGACCCAGATGGGGTGCAGGGTCTGTGAACACCTTAAATTATGTTAGATGGTGTATATTTGAGGGTGTGTGTTTTTCTGGAGGAGAAGTCCCATGGCTTTTAAAAATCAGAATCCTGAAGGAGTTCAAGGACTATAAAAGGAAACGAAGGATTCCTGTCATAGGTACGTTTGTCTGCAATGGGGGAAGAGGATGTCTATGTAATGTAGTAGAGAATTCCATGAATTGAAACAGGTTTTTTCCCAGTCACAGTCTAGCAGTTATGTCTAGCATATGACTTTATAATGCATATGGTTCCAAAGTTAGACTCTGCCGATTTCTCAAAAAATGAAATGCCATTTTATTAATAGTTACAGTGTATATAACTTTTACTGCAGGCATTACAAAAATTTATCAAGCTGTACTCTAATTGTAGGCAAAATATATTTAAGGAAGATTGTAACAATGTAACTATAGGCAACAAGACTGATAAAATACAAATAAATGTACTGAATAATTTAGGCGGCTGCTGCTGCTCCTAAGTCGCTTCAGTTGTGTCCGACTCTGTGCGACCCCATAGACAGCAGCCCACCAGGCACCCCCGTCCCTGGGATTCTCCAGGCAAGAACACTGGAGTGGGTTGCCATTGCCTTCTCCAATGCATGAAAGTGAAAAGTGAAAGTGAAGTCGCTCAGTCGTGTTCGACTCTTAGCGACCCCATGGACTGCAGCCCGCCAGGCTCCTCCGTCCATGGGATTTTCCAGGCAAGAGTACTGGAGTGGGGTGCCATTGCTTTAGGCTGATGAAGATACTGCAAATGAGTGTTACATTTAAGTTGGAGCTTCCTGGAAACCAAGGTAAAAAGAGAAACATGCTGGGTATTATAATTCTTGCTTAAAGAAAGCAAATTATTTTGGTAGGTGAGATACTGTCTGTGGTTAATTTCTAAGATTTTATAGCATATCTCCATGTATGTGTCATCGTCTGTGCTTTTACCAAACATAGGGAAATGTCCCCCCACCCTCGCCCCCTGCCACTTCTACCGCTGTTTTATAGGGAAAGTCTTTGTGTGGAATACTTAGCTATTGGGATTCCAGCATGTGACTCTGAGTTTTCTCTCTCGTCTTCCTGAGAACTTAGTTTTCTTTGCTGCCAGCAATTGTAGTAGCTGACAATGCAAGATTGGACTCTGGAACTGCAAGAGTGTGGCTAATGAGGGATAGTGTGCTTTCCTTCAGGACCTAGCGACATCAGTGGTGACTTTCTGCTATGGGGATTCAGGATCTTGACCAAAATATCCGAGGCTGAGCTATGAGATGGTGCCTTGTTGTGGCCAGTCTGCTGCTTGCCCCTTATGAAGAACTGTTCCTCTCACCTTCTTGCGAAGGGCATTCACTTCATGACTGTTCATACATGCCTCAAGGTTGAAAATGTAGTTTTTAAATTTGGAATGTGAGTCGTAATAAAGCCTCTTTAGAATCAAGTTATGTTTCTTTTCTGAACTTCAAGGCTTTCTTTTCCTGCTCCTTTTCAACCTTAAATCATAAAAATTCAGGAATAGAAAAGACTTTTTATTCAGTTCCTCATTTTCTTCTGTGTGTGTTCAATAATTGTGTAAGCTTTTGCACTTAAGGCGTTACTAATAATAGCTTTTAGGTTGTTTCGGAGAACTAAAAACACCAAGTTTTCTAATACATAAGTATTTCAAGTTACATTTCCTTGATAATAGTCTTTGATCTGGAGTGAGGGGTAGAGGATGAGGTAGCGGGTGGTAAATATTTAAATACATAGTTTTTAAGAAGGGTCTGTTTCCATGATGATTTTGCCTTGAAATAATATGTGGTGCAGTCAGATGTTTCCTTGTCTTCCTGGGGAAGCTCATGAGGATGACCTGATATTGCTTTGGAAAGTTTTGTTCTCTGAGTATTTTGTGTTTGTCCTGTTGTCTTCTGAGCAGTACACATCTGAGCGTGAACCTTTCAAAATGAGGGTGAAGCTAGAACTGTACGTGACAAATTAGCTTTATGTAGTAAAGACTGTTTCGAGGGTGCAGGTGATCTGCAGAAATAAAATCAAACTTCCCTGGGTCTGTTTTTTTGCTCTATCACATGAAAATGGTTCAGTGGATTTCCCTTGATTTGGAGAGTACCTTTAGGGTGTTCTGATGCAAAACGCAAGTAGACTCTTGTGACATGCGTAATCTGAGATGATCCTGGTTGCCCGGACCAGCTGAGAGCGCTGTACAAAGAGACACGTTTACTCGCCCTCTGGGAGAAGTTGCCAAAGGCATAAAGATGCCATAGAGACGACCAATAATGGTTTCACGTGAGCCCACATCAGGTAGCCAGGGCCCACTCTATTCCAGGGGCAGAGGAGCAGTGGAGCTCCTGCTTCTGAGGGCAACTCCGTGAAGTCCACACAGAGAGAGGAGCTGGGAAGGTGTGCATTTCACAGCGATGCTTGATTTTCCTGAGCAACCCTGGACAAGCCGCTAAGATATCAGAAACAAGCAACCCAATGCAACAACAACAAAAAATACACAGTGCGCATTAACTGAAAATGGGTGAATTTTAAGTAGCTACATGTGTATCTCCATTTTAAGACTGTTTAGAAGTCTTGAACATTGGTTCCTCCCACAGTTATTCACAGGGATGGAGTAGAGTACTGCAGAGCAACATGGTCCACGGTTGATTGAATCCATGGATACGGAGGACCGACTAGAAGTCATATGGGTTTTTTCACCTTGCAGAGGGTCAGTGCCCCTACCCTCACCTTGCTCAAGGGTCAACTGTATTCAGAGGGATTGACCATTTTGGCCTGAACTTGTTAAAAGCTTTGTCAACAGGAGGCATTTTAAATTAGCTTTATAAATGAACTGCAGTATCCTGTAGAGTAGTTGCTAAAAATTGTATGCTTGTCTTCTGGGCATTCCTTGTTTTGAAGGCTCAAAAGAATCATGCAGAAGGGCATGGTGAGGGCAGCTGCCATGGGAAGAGGTGGAAGGGCAAAGGGACCTTTGCTCATCTCACCTCTGTAGTTGTAGGTCAGGAGTCTTGTCCACAGGTCAGTCCTGGCACTAGCTTTGGAAGGGTGATGCAACATTTTTTGGTGAATTAGTGCCCCCACAATTGAATTTTAGCCAAGTTGTTGCTTGATAATTGGCATATTTTTTCCCCGACATGCTGATAGACATTGCTTCAAGGTTACGTTAAAATGTTTGACTCTTTCAAGCCTTAAGGTTTGTGATGATGTCAGCAGAGCACTAGACTTTATGAATAGGTCTTTGTTTTAACAACCACCACCACACAAACACACAAAACTGAAAGGGAGGGAACATGAAGACCCAGAAGCAGTAACCTGCTGTTATTGATTGTTAAATGATCGTGAGCTATCTTCTCTCATGGAAAAATTTATTTAAAATATTTATATACTATTTAAAATGTGGAGCAAATGGAACGTGAATTCAGTTTTGGATCTGCTGCCTTTGCAGTGCCTGGAGCAGTTGGATGTTGTAAGAGTGAATCTGAGTGGGAGAGATGGGTGAGGAGTCCTAGCTGGTATCTCTGGGCAAAGCTGCCTCATATCTTTGAGCCTTGGTTTCCACAAAGGCATGAAAACTCCCTTTTAAAGGTCATATTAGAGGTGAAACAAAGAGTCTTATAAAGAGTACTAAGAACATAGAATATATTCAGGAAGTCTTTTCTTTTCCATTTCCCTTCTTATTGGATTTTGAGGATCATCGTAAAACTTTTGACGCATTTAGGGAACACAGCTTTCTCTAAGCCTCCTGGGCTCGTCCTGGTTCATTCACAAATCTTGAAAGTTGGAATCTCGGATGACATTTGGAAGCTCAGATAACATATGGTGTTGCGAGACGAATCCTGCCACTGCCTCAATGATGCTAGGGCGGTAACTTCCATTCCTTACATGCCTTCTTCCTATGAATACATCTCAGGTCATGTTAGCTGTTTCATAAGTCGATTCATTGCTGATTAATCTCAGCTTTTCGGTTCCAGGATGGTGTGGTGTCAAAGCTGCAGTGACTCTGTCATTTTGATGAGGACATGTTAGCATGATTTTTCAGTGTGAGAATCCGCTTGAGCATTACAAAACATTCATTTTTGTGGAAAGAAATCTTCATGAAGCCCAGAAATGGACTGAAATGACTCTTTTGGTTTAGTATGAAGATGAGAACATCTTTGAAGTTTGGGTGATTGGTGATGGGGAGAGTGATTATGCAAACGGTTTTGGCCTTGTTTCCTAGAGGGATGGTAATGAGCTGACCTGGTGTCCCATCAGCCCGAGTCACAGAGCGCCCCGAGCTTGCCGCTGTGCTGCGTGATGGAGAGTGCTAATATCCTCTCTCTCTCATCCTGGCACACGCTATTTTCACACAGCTGCAAAGGCTGAGTAAGTGTCAGGAGAGGAAATGGCAGGCGAACTGAGTGGTAGTTCAAAATGGACAAATAATTCCCGAAATTCAAGAAAGGTAATTGTTTCTCAAGTGCCTATTAGGATTGGGCAGCCTGAGAGTCAGCACAACTCGGAAATGATTAGAGGGGCTTTGTGGCTCTTGTATTCTCTGGTGGCTGGAGCTGGCTTCAGACTCCAGCGTAAGTAGTAGGGGAGGGAGATGAGAGATGCTGAGGAGTCAGCATGGCACCGGTTTGCTTTGCCGTCATGGAGAGCTGTGTCTGTGACTGTGACCTGCCACAGGATTAGCCCACCACATTAAACCGGACCCTCGTGTGGAACATTCACTTTCCATTACTTAATTGAGAGAGCTGTCTCCACTTGAAAGTGTTTGCTATACTAGAACTCTTAAGATGTTGCATAAGCCGAAAGTGGTTTATCTGTTTCCTGGCTGCCGCTAAGCTCTGTGGGGAAGTTTATTCATGAGAGTTTGAGATAGGAGAAGACAGAACCCACATTGGCATCAATGAATCAAAGGCAACGGGGTTTGTTTCTCTTCCATGCCCTAGTGTGAGCTGGCTACCTAAGAATGATTTTAGACTTGCAGTCTATTGACAGCAGACTTATTTTGATAGTAAAATTGCTTCTGGCTTGAGTTTCTGAAATCTGATCCTCCTTTACAATAGGCCAATGGCAAATGTCCTTTCACAACGTCATGAAAATGTGTGATGTCAATGGTATGGCTGGGGGAGTCTTCTTCAGCAAGGTGCATGTGTATTTGTTGCTAAGGTCCAGAATGTCACATAGCAAAATGCCTGGTAAGGTGAAGGCTAAAGGAACTAGTGGCTAAAATGATTGTCCAGGATCTTATTCTAGTATAGATGGCAACATCCAGCTTATAAATGACATCTTCTTGCCCTTACCTATGTCTTCCGTTACTATGGGTTCTAACATAAAAAGAATCAGAGTTCAGAGGTAAGGAGAAGGAAGGAAATGGTGAAGAACAGAAAGAACCGTGTGGGACTGAATATCGCTAGGCAGGTCTAGTCTATAAACGCAGCGACCTTTCTATCCTAACATGATAAAATATATCTTCTCCTGCCTCACCTTGTACACCCACCTTTCATTATTTCACTCTGTGGCACTACTATAGGTCTTGCATGTTAGGGACTCATTTGGAATAAGAGTAATACCGTAGAATTATAGACAGCCATCTCTCTAACCTTTGTTTGAACACTTTCCTTTAACCCGTCCTCTGTGCTAATGTCCATGTAATCAGCCTCCCTCATCCCTAAACATGAAGAGGTAAACAGAGGGGCGGAAGCTTTGGTTTGCAGTGGGGGAGGAAGGCAAGAGGAAGAAGGTAGCTTTAGAAAATGGAACAGTTTGGAAGAGAGATGGACCAATTCTATAGCTTCCTCAGGGATTTAGAATAAGATTAATGTGAGGGCTGGGAGCACTGAGGCATTGAGGGAAGTGGAGGGGTGGGGGAGAACTGCATAAATGGGACTTTGTCCAAAAAAATTTTGGAATGGGCAAAATGCTTCTAGTTTTGCCAGTAGAAAAACGGGACTTTCTTCTCAACAGTCCTCTTATACTGCAGGGCTTTTTTTTTTTTTTTTTAAACAAAACAAAACAAAAAACCCAGAAAACCAGCTCAGTCGTGATAGTTTCAGGCACACGGCAGATTGAAAAGACATTTGTGGGTCAACTTTTAAACTATACCATTAATTACAATGTAAAATGGTACAGTTATGTTGGAAAATGATTTAGAGTTTCTAGAGTAATTAAAATGTGGTCACAAAAGTCTTGTGTGTGAATATTCATAGCAGCATTATTTGTAATAGGTCAAAACTGGAAACATCCCGTGTGTCATCATCCAGTGAAACAAATTGTGGTAGATCCATACAACAGAGTCCTAGGCAGCAAAAATTAAAAAAAAAAAAAAAAAAAAAAAGGAGCTATGAATGCCATCTTCCCAGGCAGTCATCAGTGGGTACTAGAAGGTGCTCAGTAGATGTTTGGAGATGGGAGAAAAAAAGACTAAACTATGGGTATAGACAGCAACATGCCTGAGTCTCAGAAATGTCGTGCCCAGTGAAAGCAGTGAGACACAAAGGAATGCATACTACATGAATCCATTTGTATGAAGTTCTGGAACAGGCAAAAGCAGTCTGCATTGATAGAAAACAAATCAGTGGTTATCTGGGGCTGGGCACGAGATTAACAAAGGAATTTTTTTGGGTAGTGGAAATGTTCTATGTCTTGATGTGGAATGACCACATGGTATATATAATTGTCAAAACACCCTTCACTGTCCTTTCTGAATGACTGTATTTTAAATAAATTATACCTCAGAGTTGCCTTTTTTATAAGTTTCGGTTAAAAAGTAAAGACATTTCTGGTGTTTTGTTTTTGTAAATATTGCTACTTCTTATTACCTTGCTTCTATAGACACATTACTTTCCAAGTTTAAAATACCAATTTAAAAAGTGACTTTAGATTATAATCCGTATGAAATTGAGGATTATCTGTACTTTATATTATTGGTCTGTTTTAATTCTTTTTGAACAGTGTTCTGGATTATGTGCTATTTTCAGAAAGCTTTTGAAGCCTTTTTAAAGTGTGTGTTTAACAGGATTTTCCCGTAGATCCTTGGCACACTTTGCACTTTTATTGTTTAAGGAGTATAAATAACAACAGGACAGAATCCTTTTCTGGCGCATTTTCCTCTTGTCCTGATTCTTTCATGTTAGGTAACTCTTCAGTTCCTGTAGCTCCTGCATTTGAATTTAGGAAAATAGACCATGTCTCATAAACTTCAGATTAAAGTGCAAAAGACAGGAAACCCGGTAGGACGAAGATGCCGGTCTCTAATGAGTTATCACTGATGGCAAAAAGCAAGGAAAGTTGATTTCCTACCTGATGGACACACAGATATTTGAGGTTTGCTGAATTACCCAAAATTTATGTTCCTTCTTGCTGTCTCTGATTCCTGCACTGATGGCTGGTTATTTGGAGATCAGTTATTTGAAGAACTCATACTTTAGGATCTCAAAATTTCTTAGCTATTATGTTGTCAAAGTAAACCTAAATTTGATGACCTGCAAATTAAAGGGATATGTCTGAAGAAATCAGTATCTTGAATGCTGGGCATGTAAAACATAAGTTGAAGTGGTTTAAGCCGCGTTGTTGAGTTTGCAAGGGAGTGAAGAGTTGACTCATTGGAAAAGACTTTGATGCTGGGAGGGATTGGGGGCAGGAGAAGAAGGGGACTGAGTGACTGAACTGAACTGAACTGAGGTCTGCTCACTTAGATAATATCCTGGAGTCTAAGACCAACCCCACCTGTATTGCCAGACTATTTATGGCCTAGAGTTATCCTCATAGAAGCAGATTAGATCACAGACAATTCTGAGCTTCTTCAAGATCAATATTAGTCTTTTTTTAATGCTGATCACTAGGTTAAACCACTTCATCTTGGTTTAGGTTATGAGTAGAAATTGCACTAGACTTGGAGTTTGACCCATGTTCAAAGCATGGCACTGGCCAGCACCATAACTTTGGGCAAATTAATTCATTTTTTTGAGCCTTGGTTTCTTTATCTGTGAAATGGGGATGTCAACTTCACAGAGTTTTCTGGAAAACGAGATGAAAGAGGGGATAGTGCTTGGCATCGTGCCTGGCACAACGGGCAGGTGGTGAGCCTGAGTTTGTTTCCTTTCTTTGTTGGGTAGCTTCCTGACTGTCATCCATGGTACGTACCTATGACTGTATGTCCAGTAGCATTGTATTCATTTCATAAAATGCTTGAATGATAAGAATGAGGCGAGGAGAATATGAGACTGTGTGCTCAATGTTTGTTAGTACATAGCGCGTTTGGAATTGGAGCTAGGCACCTTCATTTCTTGGCCTGTGTTGTGAACCTTACCTTCACAGTGTACAGTGATGTGACTGGAATTGCAGACAGCAGGCTGGGATGCTGAGAATAAATCTGAGCATCAGAGACTCATTTACCTATGATTGCAGTGCCAGAGAGGGGAGTGTGACTGTGTAAATGGAGCGTGATGTGCTATTGAAATAACTCAGCAAATTCTTAAAAATAGAAGAAAAAAATCACCCCACTTTCCAAGGCAATTTTCTTGATATGTTTCTACTGATACTGCAGTGCCAGAGAGAGAGTCAGTGTATTTTGCTCCAACACTGTACACTTTGGTCAGAGAAAACACGCTTTAACACAAGGTGATGAAAGCTTTTGTGCCAGGGTAAAGTATTTGTCAAAAACTTAATTATTAAGTACAATATGAGGGCTTTTGCTCTAATTCTGGTAGTCTGTGTGTGGATGGCATGCCAGTCCCCAGCTGTGGGTCTAGGCAGTTGGAGAACAGAAGCAATTATCCAGCTGATAAAAAGAAATCCTGCTATGGAGGAAAGAAAGGCACCCCTCACCCTCTCATCAATTACTCCAAATTGGTGTTTATAGGGAATTAAATTCTTTGATAATTGCTTGTTCTCTTCCTTTGTCTGTTAGCATCATCATCAGAAGCTTCACTGAAAACCTGGGAAGTATTTTCAGCCTCTTCTCTAAGTCAGGCCAGTGATCCTGCTGTTAAAACCCACTTGGGTGGGGGTAGGGATAGTCCGTGGTGCTTCCAGGCCAGGATTGGTTTTAGTTCTGGGGGATTAGCTGACCCTTAAAAAATACTATGGTGCAAATATATGCCCACTCCAGTTTTCCGATTAGTGTTAAATGTGCAGAAATTCACACTGAGGTAACCTACAGTTGTCAGTATTAAAGGTAACATGCATCCTGTTTCCAGCAAGAGGGACATCATGGACCAATGCATGGTGATTCCTGCCCACCTGGAGAGCACTGGGGTGGGGTGGGGTGGGGTGGGGGCGCTGCAGAACCAGCGCTGGGTTAGGGGTCAGAGATGTGGAGCTGGGTCACCTTTCAGCTGTGTCTCATTTGGCCTCTTACCTGTTCTGGGCCTCACTTTCCTCATCTGTAGAAGGTATAGTAATAGCTTACTTTCCTGACAACCTTCTAGGGTTTTTATCAAAAATAACCATGACATTTATAATGATGCATTGTAAATGAAGACACCTTAAAAATCAGAGCAGTCTACAAATGTGTTATTAAATGTAAATTCAATGACATTATTTCAGTGCTCACATTGGAGGAACATTTGAAGTCTTCTAAGAGCACACAGATGATTGTAAAGCTTAAATTTTCCCTAGAGGCCCTTTTAGGGTGGATCAGTATGCCACAGGGCAAAGTCCTCTCTATGAGTATCATAACTGGACTTTTCTTTGGCTTTCTTTTTCCATTGTTTAATCCTATTATCTTTGTCCTTTATTTTCAGTCATTGGGAATAATGAGGAAAACTGGAAAATTTTTACAAATAGTGAAAAATAAGTTGCAAGATCTCTGGAAAGAGAAAAGAGATTCTTTAAAAATGAAAAATGATAATTTAAAATTTTCTTTTTTCAGAAGTGACAGACTTGGGAATAGAGTTGACTTAAAACAAAAAAATGAAATTGAAACCCAGACTGCCCTTTCTTTACTTAGTGAACATACGGTAGGAACAGACTTTGTGATCCTCTGCAGTCTCTGGTATCGCTCACTGCATTCAGGTGACATTGCCACAGTTGGCTCATTAGAAGACTCAGTGATGTCTTGGAAGCCTAATGACTCTATTTTTTTTATCCTGCAGGATGTGAAGCTAATGTCTTTTCAACTTTCAACCACTTTTACAAAACAGGGAAATGAAAGGGCTCTCAAAAGTGGGACACAGAATATCCAGTTTGCAGAATAGACAGTACAGGTCTGTGCTCCGCTGGAGGATGGGTTTTATTTAGGAACTTTAAGTAATAGAACAGGGTGGGAAGTGTAAGGCATGCCTTCAGGGAAATACCAAAGGGACTGATGATTATTAGAAAAGCTGGAAATGGCCAGGCCTTGGAGCCCTGGGTCCAAGCGCCCTGGTCTTTGTGGAGATGGCGTGAGTGCCTTGCTTCCCTGGTGTCTGGACAGAGGAGTTTGTCTTCCTGACTTGTCTGTCTCTCCCACCCCTGCCCACTGCCTTAGAGTAGTGAAATATGTTTACCGTTCATGGAGCTGAGAAAAAGGCAGGCAGCCGAGGAAGAGACTAATAATTAGGCCTCTTTGGAAGGTATGAGACAAATTGGCAGCACGGATGCCCGGGGAAACACAATGGATCTTTGTTAGCCACTCGGGCCACTAGAAATCACGGTGTCCCGGCGCTTTCGGGGGAGTCCTGTCACTGTGGGGAGCCTGGCCCCGCCTGGGCCGTGCAAGGCCCTCTAAGTGCACCCCTGGTGCACACAAACGTTTCTTCATCGTCTCTGCCCGTGTCCCTCCCCTGCATCTCTATGGTTTTGTTACCGCAGTATTCTGAACTGACCCATCGTGCCCACCGCCCTTCCTTTCTTTGGCTTCTTCCATTCTTCTTGGAAGAGGACTCGAAGCAGTTGCTGGTGTGTGTGATGGCAGCGCTGCAGGCTGGCCATCGGAGGAGAACTGTCAAAGGAAAAGCCGCGCCCCCTCGGGCCCTTACCCCTGGTTTTTGGCCCTCTCTGCCTCTCCACTGCCAGTGCATTCAACTCCCTGCCTGTTTCCTATTTGGAAGCCAGAGTCACTCCTCCAGCTCGGGAACTGTGAGCTTCTTGTGAAGGCCGTTGGCTTGTTGCGAAGGTCAGGATGGGGACTCTGGCTGGCTGTTGTGTGCTGAGTTGGCCAGGATGCCTGTCCTGTGCTGGGCTGTTTGTTGTCTGTTATCTGTAAGCAAACCACAGAAACAAGCGTCTAGAATTAGATCCATTGCTCTGGACCCCCGTTCCTTTCTCCATGTAGACTTTCTCAACAGGAGCTACTTTTCGCTTGATTAACTGTAACAAACTCTCTTTGGATTTTTGTATTTGTTGCCAAAGAAGGATCACTGTGTCTGTTGTAAATGCCTCAAATTAATTCCTCCTAGTATGATAGAAAGGAGAAGACAGAACAGAGGGCTTTAATGTATCTTCTTGCCTATTAGTGAAATGCTACTAAGTGACCTAGTTCATCTGCATATTAAATGTGCTAGACCCTCTCTGCTTTTTTTCTTTACTTGTTACCTTGGCAACTATGCCCTGGCTCAGGAATTGTGTGAGGCGTGCTGCAGACCTTCGGGATGGCTTCTGCACACTGAGAAGGCAGTTAACGGTGTAAAGATTGGATTTTTTCAAAGGGTCTTCAGTGGTTAATAGAGAGGAGAGAAGAAGAAGAATAGTGAGAGATGTTTATTCTTCTGGGATTATTTCCAGAATAATATTAATACTTTTAAAGTACTCAGAAGCAGTTTTACCTGCATTTCAAAAGAAAATAAGACTATGGCCTCTGATCACGTGAGACTGCTTTGAAAGAAGAGCTTTCCAGTGCCTTTGGCAGTGCTGGAAGCACATAGGAAGATCGGCTACCAACTGACACTGGATTCCCAATCTTGAGGGAGTCTTGCCTCTCACTGCTTGTTTCATAGCAATATTCTTCTAGATTGTTTCGTGGCATCTTATCCTCTCAGGCCAACTTTTTCAGGAGACTGAGAGGCAAAATTTAAAAGTAGTATTCAGTCAGCAGCCAGAGAGCAAAACTGGCCCATCTTCGCAGCTGAATATGTAGGCTGTGTGTACAGCGGGAAACCTTCAGTCTTCTGCAGTCTCAGCACCCAGGGGACCAGATCCTCCATGGCACACCTCTGCTTGGGGGCAGAGTCTGGACTTCACATCAGAGTCCTTGCCTCCAGGCGGAGGGCTCTTTGGACCTTAGTCCTGACCTGTTAAATCGCTGGCTCTGAGTTCTGTTTGAGGTGAAGTTGTGTGAAGCAAGCGTGAGACGTGATCTTCTCTTGAGTAAAGGCATCTACCAGTCACCTTGGGAAGGAAGGAGGCCCTTCCTTTGTGTCCTCAAATTTTAAATCTCTTTCTGTCGGTGTTTGTTGTTAATGGAAGGAATTAGAGTGAGTCTGGAACTGTGGGGTGCTCTGAGGATGAACTGTCAAAAGGGTACCTTGCCATACAAGGCACATTTGGTTCTCTTCGTAACTTTGTCTTTCTTGACCATGCTTTGCTATGGCATGGACCCCGTGGTTTGAGGAGACATGACATCCCTTAGGCTTTTTCCCTTGAAAACTTGAATATGGACAAGTTAGCCTGAGGCAAACACAGAATCTTGTAAAAGGAGACTTCTAGCTAGGAAATGATTTTTTCAGTAGGATACAGGATTCTTGACTTTGAACGAGAAAGACTGCAGGTCAGATAGGAACCATATATGATATCTTTTGTGTATTCATTTCTCATTTATGTTTTCTTGGTGGTTTAGTCACTAAGTTGTGTCCGACTCTTGCGACCCCATGGACTGTAGCCCACCAGGCTCCTTTGTCCATGGGATTTTGCAGGCAAGAATACTGAAGTGGATTGCCATTTCCTTCTCCAGGGGATCTTCCTGACCCAGGGATCGAACCTGGGTCTCCTGCATTGCAGGCAGATTCTTTACCAACTGAGCTACTGGGGAAGCCCTGGTATGTTTCTTTACCTGGTAGTTATTCATTAATTCAACAGGTACTGGCTTGTATTGAGGGCTACATTGCATTGAAGATATTAGGGAAGCAGAGTTGAGTGTTATACATAATCTCTGGCTTCAGTAATACTGAGGCATATACTTGTCCAGGAACTGGAAAATTTTAAAAAGAGATGAGCATTTTGACTGCTTACATTTAGTGTGAAGGATTGAGTAACTTTTTAAAAGACAGTGGTAGTTGAAGCATTCTTATTATACTGAGAATAATTAAGAAGGTCTGTCTTTGTAAGGGCTCACCTATCATTTTCCTCAAACAAGCTCTGGTGCCAGAGGGTATGTGGGGTCCTATGGCCTTTGGCTGAGGGCATTACTTGAGATTGGAGGAGGCGGGTGGGGAAGGGCCAGGGCCAAGTTTGTGAGAATGTATGTGTGTAAATACCACAAAGACTTATTGACTGAACAGTGGAGTTCAGAACAGTGGAGGGAAAAGGGAGTGGGGAAGCAGTGAATAAAGGCAATATTCGGTACAATTTATTATAATACCCACCGTGATCCAGGCTTCATGCTGGGGACTTCATAATATTGTTTCACCTATTTCTCTTAACAACTCTGTGGGGGTGGTCTTGTTGTGTATTCCCTTATTGCTAATTAGGACACTGATGCTGTGAGGATCAACACGGACCGGGTCCTATGGCTGCGTGAGGGCTGGTGTTTAATCCAGCGCTCTCTGGTGTCTGAGCCCACCAGCTCTCGTCTCATACAATGCTCCTTCCTCTTGTAATGAATTGCAAATTTGTTGGGACCACAGAGCTAATTTTTTCCCTCCTTTTCATCATTAAAATGGGATCTTTGTGGACCAACAAACTGGAGGAAAATTATACTACCATGTCCAGAAAAAAGCAAGCATCTAGGACCAAAAGGGTAAAATGTAGTAGAAATGAAAGGCATCACATCCGTAGCTTCCATCCCACTTTGCCTCAATTAGATTATTTCAGTCAACAAGCTGCCTTTGGGTTAAGGTAACGGGCATAGAGAGAGGAGGGGCTGGTGAGTTCTGGATAGATACAGATTTCCAAATTCTAGGTGGAAGTAAGTCTGTCCCCTCTTTTGCTTTTTGTATGGTACTAAGGAGTGTATCTTGCTTTCATCTCACATGGGCAGCTCATAATTAATGGTAGTTATTTTACCTTTTTAGTGGGTACCATGCACTTCCTTCCTGGGACTCATGTTTTCATACAATAAAACCAACATAATTTCCCTGCCTTCAGAGAGTTTGCAGAGCATGGCTGGTTACAATATAGTGGGATTAGTGCTGGGGAAGCACCAAGAAACACAGTGTGAATTCATATTTAAACTTTAGTAATGTGGAAAACAAGCTAGTAGAAAGATATTTTGGACTTCATTTTACAAGGAGCTTGAGGAACTCCTGACTTCCCTGGTGGCTCAGACAGTAAAGCGTCTGTCTACAATGCAGGAGACCCAGGTTCGATCCCTGGTTTGGGAAGATCCCCTGGACAAGGAAGTGGCAATCCACTCCAGGACTATTGCCTGGAATATCCCATGGACAGAGGAGCCTGGTAGGCTACAGCCCATGGGGTCGCAAGAGTGGGACACGACTGAGCGACTTCACTGAGGAACTCCTAAAAAAATTGTTCTGCAGAATTGTTTGTTATAAGACTTGTAATTTTCGGTTGTGACTTAGTGTTGATCATGTGAGATTTGTCAGTGAGTCTTCTGATCAGATCTCTGTGGTGGATGCCTTCCTTTGCTTACTATCAAAACTGCAAGGGACCTTCCTTGGCAGTCCAGTGGTTAGGACTTCACCTACCGATGCAGGGGGTACAGGTTCGATCCCTGGTTGGCGAGCTCAGATCCCACATGCCTCGTGGCCTAAAAACCAAGACATAAAACAGAGCAATATTGTAACAAATTCAATAAAAACTTTTAAGAATGGTCCACGTCCAAAAACTGCAACCAAGTCTCTTCTGTACCCTTTTCTGTCTTATTTCCTTTGTTAGTGCTTGTGTAGCGTGGTAAAGAACCCGCCTACCAGTGCAGGAAGATCCCTGGAGAAGGAAATGGCAACCCACTCCAGTGCTCTTTTCTGGGGAATCCCATGAACGGAGGAGCCTGGCAGGCGACAGTCCATGGAGTCACAAAGAGTTGGACATGACTTAGCAACTAAACAACAGCAACAGCAGTGTGCTTTTCTTTTCTTTTCTGGCTTGATGAATTTGGTCCTAGGTAGCACCACAATTTGAACCAGATTTTAGTTGTAATCACTCAAGGCATCTGAGTCATTCTGATCAGCATTTGAATTTTCCCCCCTGGGACCCTAAGTGACCTCAACTTCTAGCCTGTCTTGTGAAAAATAGTATAATTTGGTTCCATGCAGCATATCTTCTAGACAAAAGTCACATCTACAGGCAAATTTACTGGCTGTGCAGGTTACTCCAAATATTTTTAGTGCTTTAAAAAATCAGAAGGGCTTCCCTGATAACTCAATGCTTTAAAAAAATTCAGAAGGCCAGTAGGGCTGAAGGCAAAGGGAAATAATTATATGTTTTCTTTTTAATGTCCAGCAAAATATGCACTAATGATACAATTACAGTATATTAAGTTATACAATAAATACACAGTTAATCCATTTTGGACTTCATTGTGTTGTCCTTGTTTGTGGAGTAATGTAATTGTGATAGGGTAATTAATGTCCCACAGAGAGATTAGCGGTAAAGATTGAGATAAAAGTGCAAGAAGAAAAAAGGACTGAGTTGTCCAGAAGACAGGGGAGTTTAGAAAGTGCTGAGGCATGGAATTGCCTTGAGGGTGATTTTTAGCTTTCCTGACTCTAATTATACATGTTCACATCTGCTAGTGATAATCAGCTGGGTGAGACAGGTAAAATGTATTAGAAATGATAGAGTTCTGAGATGATGGATCAGCAAGAATGATGTTCCAGCCAGGTCACTGGCCCTCTACTAGGGGTTTGCTATGTTCTCAAAGACTTTCCCATCTCTGTAATTCACATGCTGTTACTTTGTTATTAAAATATCTTTTGGGTCATTGTTTCATAGGAGTTCCCCTAAATGAATGCTTGGTTTTCTGTCAAGCATGGTGGGCCTCTCAGGGCCAACAAATTGTTCCAGTTAATTTTTCTTGCCCCTTTTATTGGCTTTAGAGTTTCCAGTAGTCAGCTTGTGCTTCAGATTGAAATCATTAACTTGGACCCAAGTGAAATGGATTTGAGAAGAGGAGACAGTAGAGTAGAGAAAGAGGAGAGATCTAGCTAGCTGCTGCTGCTGCTAAGTCACTTCAGTCATGTCTGACTCTGTGAGATCCCACAGACAGCAGCCTACCAGGCTCCGCCGTCCCTGGGATTCTCCAGGCAAGAACATTGGAGTGGGTTGCCATTTCCATCTCCAGTGCATGAAAGTGAAAAGTGAAAGTGAAGTTGGTCAGTCATGTCCGACTCTTAGCGACCCCATGGACTGCAGCCTACCAGGCTCCTCCGTCCATGGGATTTTCCAGCCAAGAGTACTGGAGTGGGTTGCCATTGCCTTCTCCGATCTAGCTAGAAGTTCTTGTTTTCCACAGAAATAATTGCATTTGGAAAAAACTCTAGGAATAGGACTGGGTAAGCCTTGCCTTCCTCACAGCCAGGCTGACATGGTAAATATTCTTAAGTGGCAAGTGACTCATTTTTGAATTACAAAATAGGCTTTCATGTTAAATTATTTAAAAGTCTGTGGTTTGGCTTTAAAATCAAATAATTTGTTCACAGATTAATTAGAGGTTAGTTTTCATTTTCTTTTAGTTATTTGCCCTCCAGTTCATCTTGGCCTTTTTGGGCATGGTCTTGATGTTCAGCTGTCTGCTCTGCTTCTGTCCATGGCTCTGCGGCAGGCAACCTTCTCCAGGTTGGTTGTTGCCGTCTCCGCTGCTGCTCTGTGAGCAGGTACAGGTAGGACGTTCTGCTTACCTTGGAAGACTGAAGCCAGAGTAATTTTACCCTCAGAATCTTTTCCACAGTTGACATCGGAGTCAGGGAGGTCAGCTGGACAGCTCAGCCTCACTGGACCCGAGCAGTTCTAGCCAGGTGGTGGTTCCATGGACTGTTTTGTTGGGTCAGGTGGACTTGTCTCTGTAGCCAACGTCCTCAGCCCCCATCGATACTAGCCTAGTCCTAGCGGGTGGTTACTACCTATACTATCTTTCAGAGACTTCTGCAAGTAAGACCTACATCTAAATATGTATATTTACAATTCTGATGGGCAAAAGCTTGAAAGTAGAAGTGTTAGTCACTCAGTTGTGTCCAACTGTTTGTGACTCTATGGGCTTGTAGCCTGCCAGGCTTCTCTGTCCATGGAATTTTGCAGGCAAGAATACTGGAGTGGGTTGCCATTCCCTTCTCCAGATCTTTCTGACTCAAGGATAGAACCTGGGTCTCTTCCACTAGCAGGCAGGTTCTTTGTAGTCTGAGCCACCAGGGAATCCCACTTTAGCTGGTGGTGATTTAGTGTCTGACTCTGTGACCTCATGGACTGTAGCCCACCAGGCTCCTCTATCCATGGGATTCTCTAGGTGAGAATACTGGAGTGGGTTGCCATTTCCTTCTCCAGGGCAAGAGCTTACTATTCTTAAAAAGGGTAATGGAAATTTGTCTCCACACTATTTCTATTTTCTAGGGCAAATAGGTATGAATTTTTTTTTTTCCTAGACAAAAACATAGAGGAAATTGCTAATGGAAAAAATACTGTTCTGTACTGTTAAAATGTCACAAAGCAGATATCCTAGCTAGTTATCATATGTACATATAAATTCTTTTAAAGGATAATTTAAACATCTTTTTGGATTTATTGTTTTAAAAAATGTTTTCCTGGCAGCTAAATGCAAATGTATGGACACTTTTACATAAATTCTCACTTAGAACTTCACATAATAATTGCAACCAAATTATTTGCTTTTTTTGAAAATGTCTCTCACATTGTTTATGAAGATTTCACTTGAATAAACACAACCTTGGGAGATTTTGCTTTCTACGGGTAAGCCTAAATGCCATTCTGATGCTGCATAAAATAGCTAGGATTAGAAGAACTCTTGAAAAGCAAGATTGGTAATGGGGAAGGATAGCTGTGTGTGAAAGCCTAATGTTGAAGTATGTTCTTGTAAAGCAATTTTCTCGTCTTCCTTGTTATCTTACTGTTTTAGTGGGAAAACCTATAACAATGTATTCAAAGATGTGGTTTAAAAATAATCAAATTTAATAGAAAACAGAGCTCTGGCCTTTGGTTAAACATTCATTTACTTTGCTCTCTGTGAATTTTTTTTTTTTTCTTTTTGCACAGTTGCATGGATTGGTGTTAACTCTTTCGCAGGTTGCTTGTTGGGTTGGGGCTTCAGAGGTTTAACTTGCTCCTGGTTCCTGTGTGAAATGCTGCACTTGGGATAGGTTTGTGGGGTTGATCATTTATTTTTTTCCTCCAATTGTTTTATTCAATTTATTGAATAAATGCAATAAGTCAAATTTATTCTCTTCTTCCAATTTTTATTGGAGTTTGGCCTGTTTACAATGTTGTAGTTTCAGGTGCACAGCAAAGTGAATCTGTTATACCTTTATCCTCTCTCTCTTAGATTATCTTCCCATGTAGGTCATTACAGAGTTTTGAGAAGAGTTCCCTGTGCTATACAGAGGCCTCTATATTGTCTATTTCATATATAGTAGTGTTTATATGTCGATTCCAGTTTCCCAATTTATCCCACCCTCTGTATTTCCCCCGTTCCAGCTGGGTTTATGGTGCTTCTGACCTGGGAAGAGGATGATGGAGAGTGCCAAGATGGAGCCAGGAGTGTGGAGGGGTGAGAGCCAGCTTCAGCTCCCTGGAAAAGCAGGGCCATTGTAGATGTCCTGCAGCAGCTGCTGGCACCCTTTCTGCGACCTGGGGAGGCAGTTGTTCTCCTTCAGCCACTCTATGGAGGAAAGCTGCCCTTCCCCCTGCATCTCTCCCAACACATCTCCTTTTTTCCTTGGTATTTATACTATATCGGGGATGTAGCTTCCCTGGTCAGAGAAGGCAATGGCACCCCACTCCAGTACTCTTGCCTGGAGAATCCCATGGATGGAGGAGCCTGCTAGGCTGCAGTCCATGGGGTTGCTAAGAATCGGACACGACTGAGCGACTTCACTTTTACTTCTCACTTTCCTGCATTGGAGAAGGAAATGGCAACCCACTCCAGTGTTCTTGCCTGGAGAATCCCAAGGACGGGGGAGCCTGGTGGGCTGCCGTCTATGGGGTCACAGAGTCAGACACGACTGAAGCGACTTAGCAGTAGCAGCAACAGCTTCCCTGGTGGCTCATATGGTAAAGAATCTGCCTGCAATACAGGAGACACAGGTTTGATCCCTGGGCCAGGAAGATCCCTTGGAGAAGGGAAGAGCTACCCACTCCAGTATTCTTGCCTGGAGAATCCCATGGACAGAGAAGCCTAGTGGGCTACAGTCCATGGGGTCGCAAAGATCTGGACACAACTGAGCGACTTTTACTTTTCTTTCATGCAAGAACATAGGACAGCATAGTCCATGTTGTGGGACATACACAGGTGAAAAATAGACCATCCTTACTCCTTCAAACAGAGAAGGCGATGGCACCACACTCCACTACTCTTGCCTGGAAAATCCCATGGACAGAGGAACCTGGTAGGCTGTGGTCCATGGGTCTCGAAGAGTCAGACACGACTGAGCAACTTCCCTTTCACTTTTCACTTTCATGCGTTGGAGAAGGAAATGGCAACCCACTCCAGTGTTCTTGCCTGGAGAATCCCAGGGACGGGGGGAGCCTGGTGGGCTGCCATCTATGGGGTCATACAGAGTCGGACATGACTGAAGTGACTTAGCAGTAGCAGCAACTCCTTCAAAGCTCTCAGCTGATGTGTGTTGGGGAAGATGTGCCTTAAGGAAATGCTGTATTCAGATGAGAGGAAAGGATTTCTGAGGAGGATGGGGTAGCTGGAGAAGAGGTGAGATCTTGCACAAGATGTGGAAGGAAAGAGGTGGTACCGGCCACCTGAGGACGTGATGCCAGAAACAAGAATCTTCCACCACCGAGTAGGTGCTTAACAAGGAAGCGTTCCCTATTCGGGAAGAATGTTCCGCTGTGTGTGGGTGTGTGGTTTGGGACATACAGTTTGTATGCCATGAGGACCCTTTTCTCAATGTTTGTTCCACCCAATGGCCTGGCAGCCCTATCTGTTCCACATAGCTTCACCTTACTCTGAGGTAGATTTTTGAAAACTTAAATCTAGGTGGTATGAATTTTCAAATAAGGGAAGGGACTGTGGCTCTTTCACTTGTATCCTATTCACAGAGCCCAGCACAGGGTTTGACATGTAATAATTGCTAATAAATATTGGTGGAAAGAAGGGAAAAAGTCTAGGGGTTATTATTTGGGGAAGATCTAAGAGGGGAACTCATTTTTTAGTAGATAGACTGCATATAATTTCAGGATTATTTTCTCTTTAAGCATTTGGAAGGACTGTGATGAGCTTCCTTCGCAGGTGGGGTGGCTCTGCAGGGATAAAGGGGGTGGGGTTTTCAGCTCTAGTTCCAAGTTCATATCTTGGGAGATTCAGTGAGACTGAGGGCTGCCTCCTGACCATATAGCTTTGCATAATTGATTAACTTGTGTAGCTGTTTGCATTTCTTTCCTAAAATAAATTTCATTTTCTGATGAACTCTCTGGAGTTAATAAATGCTAAAAACCAAGACGTGTGTTGAGTCTTGTGATCTAATGAAACACACTGAGCTCCTCGAAAAGGTATAGATAATGATGTTGAGTCTCAGGGCATTCTTCGTTCTCGAGTTGGTGGACAGGCCTCTGAAAAAGCTAGTGTTTGTTGTTTACCATGGGCCAGGCGTTGTTCTGAGGTCTTGTCCTGATCACTCCCTTTGATTCTCTTTTTTGGAAACCATCATAAACACCAAGAATTAGCACCATGAGTATCTCCATTGCTAGCTGTGGGAGCAGATTCTCAGAGTGATGAAGCCACTCCAAGTTGACACAGCCAGTAAATAGTAGAATTGGATTCGAGTTGAAACAGTTGGGCTCCTAAAGCCCAGGCAAATAGCTGTTTGCATTTCTTTCCTAAAATAAATTTCATTTTCTGATGAACTCTCTGGAGTTAATAAATGCTAAAAACCAAGACGTGTTGAGTCTTGTGATCTAATGAAACACACTGAGCTCCTCGAAAAGGTATAGATAATGATGTTGAGTCTCAGGGCATTCTTCGTTCTCGAGTTGGTGGACAGGCCTCTGAAAAAGCTAGTGTTTGTTGTTTACCATGGGCCAGGCGTTGTTCTGAGGTCTTGTCCTGATCACTCCCTTTGATTCTCTTTTTTGGAAACCATCATAAACACCAAGAATTAGCACCATGAGTATCTCCATTGCTAGCTGTGGGAGCAGATTCTCAGAGTGATGAAGCCACTCCAAGTTGACACAGCCAGTAAATAGTAGAATTGATTCGAGTTGAAACAGTTGGGCTCCTAAAGCCCAGGCAACACAGCTTTCTCTTGGGAATTTCTGTTTTCCTTAATGCTTCCTCACAAATTCTGTCTGTCATCCTAATGTTCCCGTCTGATGTAATAAATAGCATTTGAGTGGGTATGGCACAGGTCTCGAATAAAACAGACCCTGAGACCAAAGCATAGGTTAAGAAAGATTTTGGTAGATCTCATTGCTATGTAAAGATAGGCCACGATCAGAGTAGTGCCTTAGAGGTGAGTTTTGGAGCAATATAATGAGAAAAAGGTGTGTAATTTACACCAGCAGAGACCTGTGGGCTGGGAGAAGTCCCCTGATAAGGGCACTGGGGGTTTCAAAGAGGGAAAAATGATGGATTCTGGTCATCTAGTCTCTTGGAACATGTAAGAGTAGTAAACATTTTACTTTGAGAACATCAGTAATTTCTGGAAGAAGTGTTCCAGGTACTTCACCACACTTAAATATAATGTGTGAGCATTGTGGTTGATAAATGGAGATGACACTGATTCTTTCTTTTGTGTTAACAGAAATATGAAAATCACTGAAGATAAAGAATTTTTTTTTAATTAGGTTTTAGTAAAGCAGAATATATGCAGGTCAGGAAGCAACAGTTAGAAATGGACATGGAACAACAGACTGGTTCCAAATAGGAAAAGGAGTACATCAAGGCTGTATATTATCACCCTGCTTATTTAACTTCTGTGGAGAGTAGATCATGAGAAACGCTGGGCTGGAAGAAGCACAAGCTGAAGTCAAGATTGCCGGGAGAAATAGCAATAACCTCAGATATGCAGATGATACCACCCTTATGGCAGAAAATGAAGAGGAGCTAAAAAGCCTCTTGACGAAAGTGAAAGAGGAGAGTGAAAAAGTTGGCTTAAAGCTCAACATTCAGAAAATGAAGACCATGGCATCTGGTCCTATCACTTCATGGGAAGTAGATGGGGAAACAGTGGAAACAGTGTCAGACTTTACTTTTTTGGGCTCCAAAATCACTGCGATGGTGATTGCAGCCATGAAATTAAAAGACGCTTACTCCTTGGAAGAAAAGTTATGACCAACCTAGATAGCATTTTGAAAAGCAGAGATATTACTTTGCCAACAAAGGTCCATCTAGTCAAGGCTATGGTTTTTCCTGTGGTCATGTACAGATGTGAGAGTTGGACTGTAAAGAAAGCTGAGTGCTGAAGAATTGATGCTTTTGAACTGTGGTGTTGGAGAAGACTCTTGAGAGTCCCTTGGACTGCAAGGAGATCCAACCAGTCCATCCTAAAGGAGATCAGTCCTGGGTGTTCATTGGAAGGACTGATGTTGAAGCTGAAACTCCAATACTTCAGGCCACCTCATGCGAAGAATTGACTCATTGGAAAAGACCCTGATGCTGAGAGGGATTGGGGGCAGGAGGAGAAGGGGATGACAGAGGATGAGATGGTTGGATGGCATCACTAACTCGATGGACATGGGTTTGGGTGGACTCCAGGAGTTGGTGATGGACAGGGAGGCGTGGTGAGCTGCAATTCATGGGGTCGCAAAGAGTCAGACATGACTGAGTGACTAAACTGAACTGAAAGCAGAATATAAAATAATTGAATTACTAGGATAGGAGACTTAATGTGCTCAGTCGCTAGGTCGTGTCTGATTCTTGCAACTCTGTGGACTGTAGTTTGCCAAGCTCCTCTGTCCATGGGCTTCTCCAGGCATGAATCACTTCAGCTCAGTCACTCATTCGTGTCCAACTCCTTGTGACCCCATGAATCGCAGCACTCCAGGCCTCCCTGTCCATCACCAACTCCCAGAGTTCACTCAGACTTGCGTCCATCGAGTCAGTGATGCCATCTAGCCATCTCATCCTGGTCGTCCCCTTCTCCTCCTGCCCCCAATCCCTCCCAGCATCAAAGTCTTTTCCAATGAGTCAACTCTTCACATGAGGTGGCCAAAGTACTGGAGCTTTAGCTTCAGCATCATTCCTTCCAAAGATATCCCAGGATTGATCTCCTTCAGAATGGACTGGTTGGATCTCCTGCAGTCCAAGGGACTCTCAAGAGTCTTCTCCAACACCACAGTTCAAAAGCATCAATTCTTTAGTACTCAGCCTTCTTCACAGTCCAACTCTCACATTCATACATGACTACTGGAAAAACCATAGCCTTGACTAGACTGTTGACTTGGTAATACAACTTTAAATAACTTTTGTAGCATTACAAGTTGATTTTGAGTTAACTGAATATTTTGAAGGTGCAGTAACATTGGGAAATCGGGTGTGAGCACGTAAATTTAGGGAAAAAGCAAAAATTAATACTGTTTGGGTTTTTAAAAAATCATCTTATAAATAATATGAATATCCAGAAAGTGAGAAGATACACTAGGTCTTTGGAAACAAGATAATTTTCTTTCTTTCAGGGGGATGGCATTTGATACAATATTCAGGTTATTATAGTTTTGAATGAAAGAAAAAAGTTCTTCAGAATATTGTGTAAATATTGTTTTAAGTGCTGATTATTTAGGAAAAAAATTTAAACCCTCAGGAGATGTTTTTCATTAGTTAGGATATGTACAAGAGTTCAGATACTCTAACTGACCCGCCTTTTCAATATGAAGACGCCCAGGGGTAAACCCTCATGGCTCTTGCTGGTGAAATCACTCAGTAAGTGATCACAGATAGGTTGTAAGCAGGCAGAGAAGGAGAAAGAGCTGGGAAACAAGGTGTGCAGGGGGCTTACAGACTCTCAGGTACTGAAGGGTTTAGATCTGAAAGATGAGCATTTCTCTTGTCTCATTGGGAAGGGGAATAACAGTATGGGCTCTTTCTTCTTTCAAAACAAATACCCCCATCCCCCATTATAGATATACTGTGTTCAAATCATTCCCCAAAACTTAAACTTGTATATAAATATGAGAGACGGAACGGGAGAAAGAGAGGAGGTGGGAGGGAAGCGGGGTCGTGGGGAAGGAGAGAGTGTGTGTGTGCAGGTATATTGGTTGTCCCGGTTGATGTATGTTTTTAAGCAATTTTCCGTATTTCTGTGTTTTCCAAATATTTGTAATATGTATGCACACCTTTTGTTTGTGGTTTATTTTTTTCACTGTAGCAGTACATAGTGCCCCGTGTCATTGATGCTCTCTGAAGAGGGGGTTTGTAGGCTGTGAGCTCCAACTTGTCCATCCCTACTCGGCTCTCAGTGTTCCAGCACGAGCTCTGCGCTCAGCTCCTGCATTCGCTGTGCTTTTAATCTACATGGTACTCTCTTTTTTAAAAAAAAAAAGTTAGCTGGATTTTAATGCTTTGGAAAGCATGCAAAGACCATTTTCACTGGATTACGAGAAGTAGGCTTCTTTGGGCAGCACAATCTCTAACCTCTTCAATAACATCATCATTTATTGTGTGTCCCTTGTGAGGATCAGCTCCTTGCTAAACACTCTTCATGCCTTCACATTGCATTCATAGTTACCCTGGCTGGGATGAAACCAGGGCTGAAAGTAAGGTATGAGGCAGAGACAGGACTGAAAGCCACTTCTGTCTCTTTGTCCTTGGATCCTATTATTTCTTTTATTTGTGACTCTTTAGGACATTGCCAGGAGCAGAGGGCGAGAAATCTTGGTAGGGCACTGATGAACCACCATGGTTCTGTTAGCCATGGTAACTGTTAGCTATTAGCAAGGCCCTGTTGGACTGGAAATAGTATTCATTTAAAGACCTCATCCTCAACTACCTTAAGGAGGTCTCTGGGAGAATGTTGAAGATCTCTAAGAAATAACTTAAAAATCTAAGGATTAGTCTTTTTTAAATTGGAGTATAATTGTTTTACAACAGTTTCTGCTGTACGGCAAAGTGAATCAGCTGCACGTATACACATGTTGGCTTCCGCAGCCGCTCAGGTGGTCAAGAAGCCACCTTCAGTGCAGGAGATGCGGGTTCACTCGCTGATCAGGAATATCCCCTGGAGGAGGAGATGGCAACCCACACCAGCATTTTTGCCTGGAGCATCCCACGGACAGAGGAGCCTGGCGAGCTACAGTCAGTGGGGTCTTAAAAGTCAGTCATGACTGAACAAGAATGATGATACA